>APFE030753975.1:83765-98339 GCA_000404065.3 Pinus taeda
TTCAACCTACACATGTCAACAATCTCAACCCACTTGTTAGGTATAAGCATATGCACATTATTTTCTAATTTTTAACCACAAATTCACTTAAAAGGCTTAGAATTAATAAATTTTGGAAAAAAATAAATGTGGCCCAATGATAATGAAAGTGGGATGAATGTGGTGACATAGTAGTGAAATGGAGGTGATATAATGGACATAATAGTGAAAGTGTAATGGAAATGAATGACATTTTCAAGACTCAACAACTAGTAGACAAGGCCATGTCACACAAGTTAACTGCCTCCAAGTTGTCCTGTTGATGTGGAAATTTGATTTACTGAATTTTACTCAGGCATAAGTCAAAATTGAGCCTTTTTCTTGCTACAATTTCAACACTCCCTCTCAGCAAGAAAAGGTCTGAGCACAACTCCAATCCAACCCCTGTAGGAATGTACTATAACAAGACTCCCTCTCAATGTTGTTGATGTTACTGCAACAACTACAACTATGAAGCATCCAAAATACTGAATCAATTGTGTCTTTGAGCTGTAATTGTATCATGAGCATTTGAATGCTACTAGTCTTTGCATTGTCTACTGGGAAAATTGCAGTGTTGTTGATTTTGCACTATGCCTTCTGCAATGCTATCAATACTGCTATTTTCTCCTCAACATATGATTGCAACTAGTTTGCATCTATCACTCAAGATATGATTGTATCAATTGACACTAATCCTTCTGCTACTGTATATTGTGGACCCCTGTAGTAAGGGTAATGATCCATGAGAAGAATATATTGAGAAGAATATTTTTTGTTTAATTGAAAGTTATGTTCCATATTTATAAATACATTTTTCATTTAATAAAAAAAACTATGTATTTTATGTATGAGGCTGATGTATTTTATATGTCAATCATGTAACAAAGACGTTAGCAAAGGGAGTAGTAACAGGAGTTGGAAAAAATGGCGTATCCATACAATATGGTCTATCCATGGGAGGCCAGAGAGAGGGAGGGGCTTTTATACCCTCATCCTATTATTGTAGCAACCTGAGCGCTCTTAATGAATGTAGGCCTCCTTAAGTACTATAAGGAGGCTACATCCTTGAAGGTGAACTTTGTCTTATGGACGCATCTGATACGCCGATGGCGTGCCCTGGAGCAGGGTTTCCATGTTGGTCCTGGGGCATGGTATAGGTCCTCTTATGAGGACATATACTTTATCACTGGCCAATCTAGGAGAGGGGAGGATTTTCCCCAGTTCCCCGATGTAACCCATGGGGTTGCAGCTGAGAGTCAGCTTGCCTACACTCAAATATATGTCAGGCCTCATGTAGTACATCCAATTATTTTCAAGTGCGTGGTGGACAACTACAAATTTATTATTTTGTTGCACAGGAGGTTAGGTGCCTCTTGTTATTAGTCACTACCATTGCACACTTTAGTAGTGATGGGAAACACATTAGTTTCCATCTTTTTTATTATGTTGATTCATTGATTCAAGCGCCACATTGTATCAGATGGTCTGCCATTTTTTTGAGGTATTTTTGTATGGATTTAGATAGATGTCTTGCATTGAGACATGGGAAGGCGACCTTCCCTTTCACTTTAGAGATTTTTTGTTTATTTTTTGAGACGCTTCTAGAGACGAGGCCTACATTTAATCGTCAACCTCATAGGCCGATCACTAAGGTATGAATGCACATGTGGGGGTAGATGATGCCCAAGAGGGGCCTGCCGAAGTACTGACCAGGATTTCCACCGAGGCACTGGTGCTATGAGCTAGTGAGGATGACCATGTGTTCGTCGCGTTGGAATTTCCATACTCGGGGAATGACTGGAGATAGTGTCCCAATATACTCTTCACACTGGATGAGCCTCCATATGATAGAGGCAATATTAGTGTTTTCTTTAAATTAATCTAGTTTCATTTATTTTTTTAATTAATTACAATACAATTTATTCTAGAACTTTCTTTAACTTGTTTTATTAAATTGTTTAATGAAATTGTCTAATCATTGTTGTGTATTATATATTTTGTAGACATCGACACATTTGATTGGGACATGCTTCCTCCCCCACCGAATGGAGGAGATGAGGAGATGGGCGAGGCCCAAGAGGGTGAGGCACATCCTCATGGGGTCGTGGGCATTTGGGGGCATAGGTATGGTTTGCAATTTCAGATGGACTACTATGACAAAATGACCAGAGTTTTGATTGAGGAGGGATTCCGCCCTAAGAGGGCTCAGGACATCAACACAGATCCTAGGTTTGTGGATCTCTAAAGGGAATGTTCACGTGAGAATATGTCTCTTATGCATCATATCATTGGATCTAGCAGGCTACTAGCAACGATGATGGATGCAGTGCATGCAACAACAAATACTTCAAATGAGGGTGGTGATCATGATGATGAGGGTGGTGATCACAATCATGATGATGAGGGTGGTGATCACGATCATGATGATGAGAGTGGCGATCATGATAATGATGATGAGGGTGGTGATCATGATAATTTTGGTAGTACTACCTCATTAGATCCTGGTCGTCAGGGTGTTGGTGATTCTTTTGGTAGTACACCTCCTCCTTAGTCGCTTGATGATGAGATGCCAGAGCTAGAGGATGTGCCTTATGTTTCTCCTAACGGAGACAACCAACCACTTCCTCCTCCAACTCATTGTTCACCAGAATGCGTTGAGGCAGTAGTTGACCATCCATCTTCTTTTGTTGCAGACCAACCACCTCCTCCTCCACCTCAGAGTTTGGCAAACATTGAGGCAGTAGTTGACCATCCATCATATTCTATTGCAGACCAAGCTGGCACTACTATGTCTATTGTATCAAATATTTGATTGCATTTATTTGACTTGATGTACTTATTTGACTTATATATATATATATATATATATATATATATATATTATATATATAGATGGTGTATTTTTTTGTCATGTTTATGTACTTAATTTATATGTTGGTGTTGATATATTGATAGGTCATGTTAGATATGTTCATTTAATGTGCTTGTAAATAGATGTGTATGTGATCGCAGTTATTTGATGTGAGATGTATATCAATTTGAGGATGTGTGTCGTGATGATGTTAGATTACAATGTTTGTGTTTTGTTAGATGTGATCACAAAGATGATGCCCTATTAGATTATTAGATTTGTGTGCTAGCTAATTACGTTTATATGTGTTAGAGGTGTATATAATTAGATGATGTTTATGTTTTTTAGATGATTATCATCATGATATTTATTTTTATGAAATAATATTTATTATAGATTATGTATTGGTGAACTTATATCAAACTTTTATATATGAAATTGCACGCCAAAACAAAATTACTTTAAAAAAATACAAAGATATTTTGTAAATTACAAGTTTAGTATGGTTGGAAACTATGATTGTAAAATTATATGGAACATTTTTCTATTTCTTAGATAGTTCATGGATATTCAATCTAAATTAATTAGTAAAATATTTCAATATTCACAAGGAATAAATAATTAAAGGTAAAATGATTTAGTTAGTTCTTAATAAGATGAAAATTTGTAACTCATTCGATTTTTAATATAAATTATTATTAATAATAAATTATTCAAAAATACAATTTAATCCATTCAATATTGGTTTATAAAATTCAATCTATTAAGATATGCAAAATATTGTCAGGCAAGCAACTCTGCTCTGACGCTCTAAAACTCTGCAAAAACCCTAGCTTAGATGGCGCCTACGAAGGGGGGCTCTCCCACTCCCCTGTTGAATTTCCACGATCTTGGGTCTAGGATAGAACCTTAGAATCTATGATGCTACCAAACAAAGAATCTCAACAAGAACTACTTTGCACAACGAAAAATGTAAAGTAGTAAATCACATATGCACAAGTATACACAATTTTTAACAAGATATTATGCAATAATTTACAACCCAATCTTCGTTATATGAAACCAATCTGAATAATACAATAGTCTATGGTATACAAGATACAATGAAAATCATGCTGCAAACTCTCTGTTGTATCTAGTCCTATCGGTCCTTCACTCCTGTTCTTCTCTCTAGCTGCCCCTTAGTCCTTCAAAGGAAAATACATAAAGACTCCAGGAGGGATGCCACCTAACACTACTACAAGTTGCTTCTGTTGTAATGAACACATGTTGATCCAATTTTCTCTCTAGGTTGGCCAATACTTGAGCTCCAATCCTCCAATATAGCAGTGACTTTCTTCCATTAAAGCACTGCACATTATGCACCAAACTTCACCCAACCTTTAGCTCTCTTCATCACTTCAAGATTTCTTGTCTAGGGCTACTTTAGGTAGCCAACATGCTTCACTCCACCAAACCAATGGCACCCAACACTCCACTATAGGATATGCTCCTAGAAAGGCTCCTGATCACCAAATCAAGCCTTCAAATTGGTTCCCACAGGCTGCAATATAACTCATTCCAACTAATCCAAAACCTACAAAAATGCACCAATTTACATACCTTTAGCTCAATGTTTGAGGTCTGATCTTTTGTTGCAATCTCAACCTGGTTAGGTAAAAACCATAGTCCCTTAACATCCCTCAATTTTTGCCCAAAATTTCTCCTTTTGAGTGTGAATTCCCTTCCTTGAGGGGTCGAGGTTTTCTCCAAACTTGGGTTGTTCTAGCCCTCAAACAAGCCTCAACCCTCCTTCAAATCTTTGTGACATGCTTCATCATGGTTCCACAGGTCTGTGACAACCTAATATAGGGACAATCCCCTCATGAAACAACCCTCAAACCTCCCAAACTTCGACCCATGTACTTCAGACCTATCTCCTTGCAATTCGGTCACCAAAAGAGGCTTAGAACGACCTTCCCTTCAACGTTGGTTCCCTTCCTTTGTTGTGGCCTAGAAAAAAGTCTCCTTATGTCCTTCAACAAGCTTCCTTTTATGATGTGTTTCACACCTGGATGTGTTGAAATGATCCTCACACACCTCATATTTATACACAAACATGAGGGCTACATGTGGTTTCAAAAAATCTAATTTGGACACAAGCCAACCTACTCTTTTCTCCCAAATTAATCCACAACCACATATATTAACTTCAAAAATTCATGACTCCATTTCAACGACTCAAAATTGGATGATTTTTGATGCATCAGATTCATCTCGATGAGTACTATCATCCTTATCCATCACATGTCGAAATGTGTCCATGGTTTCGGCCCAAATCAAGATGGGTGAAAAACCCCAACCTTGGGTTCCAAGCCCACAAGTGACTCTTATGGCACTTTTCCCTCCAAACCCTGAACCCTAGGTATTGGAGTACTTCCCAAGCTACAAAAAAATAAACACTCCCTCTTAGTGAGGGAGGTACTTCCAATATTAGGAAGTAACTCATCATCATCATCACTACTTGCAACACTCACCCAACTCTTAGCGCCCACCACTGTAGCAATCCCTCTAGCATGAGCTACACCTCTCTCGGAAGTGTCGTTGTCACTGGAAACATCCTATTTCTTCTTCTTCGCCTGAAATGTCTTCCATCCTCTCCATGATTCCTTCTTGGGAGCTATCGTAGCAACCTTTTTTCCCCACTAACCATGCGCTCTTCTTGGGCTGCAAAGTCTCCCTCTAAATTTGCAAGCTCCCACTAGAACTCGACTCCCTCTAATTCTATTGAATCTGGACCTTCTTCTTGGGAACATGTACCTACTCCTCTAAAGCCTGCACCTGTAACTAATTCTCTAGACCATGTACCTTCTCCACCTGCTTCTTCCCATGATCCATAGGATTTACCGTCAGCCTATATAGACCATGCACTCTAACTCCAAAAGCACAATCCCATCAGAGCTAGAGCCTCTAGGCATGAGTCTTGCCTTCCCATCTTGGAACAAGACCTCAATCCCCTTCATCTTGATCATTGAGACAACTATCACACTATATCCGAGTCTTGGTACAAACAGTACATCCTAGACCCACATCACACGCCTTGTCTACATCTTGAATGGCACGACTCTCGATCCTCGGATCTCCTTCTGACTCTTGTCACCCAAAACCATGTGTCACTTTGATTACCATTCAACTAGAGTCTCAAAAACCTCTCATGACCCTGTCATATGTTTCGATGGGCCACTATCCACGTACCATACATCCTCATTGATAGTACCCAACGAGAAATGAGAGATCATAAAAAAGTCCTCCTCCTCCAACCTCCTGGAGAGAGCATCCATATCAGGAGAAGTGGCAACATCGACGACCTGCTTTCTTTTCTTCTTCTTGTCATATCCCTTCTTCTTCATTGGACATTTCAATGAAAAATGACCCATCTCACCACAATTGAAACAATTGACATTACCCAAGTACTTCTTTTGTTTACCCTTCATTTATGTTACAAGTTCCATGTCATCATATGAATCCCTCTTCTTCAGATGAATATCCTCATCTCGCAAATCCTCTTGAATGAATTCGTCCCACGACCTATTCCATTATGGAAACTTCTCTCTGGAAACAATCCCTTTGATGAAGGGCTTCCATTACTTGGTGAACCATTTCAAGGAGATCCTCACCATATCATTCTCTGGAATAGTCACATCAACGACAACAAGCTCATATTTTACCTAAGACAATATCATCAGATACAAAGTCACTGGTTCGCCCTGTATCATCTTGGTGGACTTCAACTTATCCTCCAATACTAGTACCTTATTCTCATTCTTATTCTGGAACAAATTCTGAAGAGCCATCCACATCTCATATGCAATGTTTTTCCCAGATAAATGAGGTATTAGGGGATCCTTCACACCATCAAGGATGATTAATCTCACCCTTGTATCCAATTCCTTGTACACTTCCAACTCCTTTGGGCCAATTGGCTTTTTTATGGCTTCCTTGGTGAACTCCCAGATCCTGTTGACCTATAAGACCAACTTGATCCTTTCCTTCCATGGACTATAGTTGGACAACCCCTCTGACCTATCCTCATACCGACTACCAGCCTGCAACTTCGACATTGTCACCTACAATGTGACCAACTCCCTCTTAAGTTGTACTTCATTGTGCACAACTATGATTCACTAACTTCCAAAGTATCTTAGATACGCTTTGATACCATGTTGAATTTCCACGATGTTGGGTCTAGGATATAATCTTATAATCTTTTATGCTACCAAACCAAAAAAATCAACAAGAACTACTTTTCACAATGGAAAATATAAAGTAGTAAATCACATATGCACAAGTATACACAATTTTTAACAAAGTATTGTATATTAATGTACAACACAATCTTTGTTATATTAAACCAATATGAATAATACAATAGTCTATGGTATACAAGATAATCATGTTGCAAACTCTATGTCATATCTTGTCCTACCGGTCCTTTTGTCTTGTTCTGCTCTCTATATTCCCCTTAGTCCTTCAAAGGACAACACATAGAGACTTGAAGAGGGATGCCACCTAACACTGTTGCAAGTCACTTTGCTGCAATGAACATAGGCTGATCCAATCTTCTCTCTAGGCTGGCCAATACCTAAGCTCCAGTTCGCCAGTCTAGTAGTCACTTTCATCCATCAAAGTGCTGAACATTAGGCACCAAAATTCACCCAACCTTCAGCTGTCTTCGTCACTTCAATATTGCTTGTCTAGGGCTACTTTGGGTAGCCAACACACTACCCTCCACTAGACCAATGGCACCTAGCACTCCATTGTAGGATCTTCTCCTAGAAAGGCTTCTGATCACATACTCAAGCCTTCAAATTAGCTCCCACTGGCTGCAATATAACTCTCATCCAAACTGATCCAAAACACAGATCCAACACCTATAAAAATGCACCAATTTACATACCTTCAACTCAACATTTGAGGTCTGCTCTTCTGCTGCAATCGTATCCTGGTTGGTGAAAAACCACAATCTCTTAACAAACCTCAATTTCTGCCCAAAATTACTCCTTTTGAGTGTGGTTTTCCTTCCTTGAGGGGTCAAGGAGGTTTGCTCCAAACCTGGGCTATTCTAGCTAGTGGGCATCGTTTGATTTTAGGAAGACCTTGGTTTGTGACTGCAAACACTTACATTGGGTGTCTGTCATGAAATATGGTAATATCCAATGGGGAATTATAAATAATCTTATCCTTTGTCCCCCTGCAGAACCAAGTTCACCAGATAAACTAGGATTTACCTTAATACAAAAGTCTCTACCTGTAAAAGGGCTCGAACTTGAAAACGAAGAAATTAGACCAATTCTTACTGTTGGTGAGGCCCTCTATTTTAAGGATGAAACATAAGATGATTCCATTAGTACCTTTATCAGCAGCCCCAACTCCATTTCTAATTCAACCCGCCAACTATTAGAATCTGTTATGAGTTGCAATGTCCAGGAAGACATTGAACTAGAGATTGAAGTTAAAAATGTTCCTGTAGTTGTACCTCATAACAATATTCCTGTAGAAATTGAACCATGGGAGATGCTGAACATTAATCCTGACCTTTCACCTTCCCAGTTTGGATGGTTACTGAAATTCCTTTAGGAACAGAAAGAAGCCTTTGCTTGGGAATATATAAATATGAAAGGAATCCCTACTGACTTATGTACTCATCACATATACATTAAAGGATAATGTCAATCTGTTAGCAACCACAGAGAAGAATGAATCCTTCTTTAAAGAACATTGTCAAAGACAAATTACAAAAACTATTAGATGTGGGATTTATTTACCCAATCTCAGATAATCAATGGGTATCCCCACCTGTCATTGTTTCGAAAAAGAATGGAAAGTGGTGATTTGTGCTGATTACAGGGAATTAAATAAAGAAAATCAAAAGAATCATTTTCCATTACCTTTTATTGACCAGGGCCTTGATACATAGCTGGAAAGAAGTTCTTATCCTTTCTGGACAGATTTAGTGGGTACAACCAGATCCGAATAGCTCATGAGGATCAAGATAAAACTACCTTCACATGCCCTTAGGGAACCTTTACATATCGAGTCCTCCCATTCGGTCTCTATAATGCACCTGCTACCTTTCAACGAGCAATATTAGGAATTGTTTTTGATCTAGTCAATGATAGTGTTGAAATCTACATGGATGACTTCACCCCATATGGGGATTATTTTGAAGAAGGTCTGGAAAACTTAGAAAAAGTACTTAAAAGATGTAAGCAAACACATGTTTCTCTTAGTACAATAAAATTCCATATGATGATGGAAGAAGGAATAATGTTTGGACATCTACTTTCAGTCACAGGAATTTGGGTTGGTCCTGCCAAGGTAGAGGTAATATTAAATTTTCCTACATCTAAGACACCAACACAAGTGCATAGCTTCATCAATTATGCTGGCTATTATAGATGGTTTATAAAAAAAAAAAATCTAAGATATCATTTTCACTTTTTCAATTGTTACCTAAGGATGCGGAGTTTGTGTGGGCAGATGAATGTGAAACAACCTTTGTGAAAATCAAAGAACTAGTTTGCAAAGCTACGATATTATGTGGTCCTGAATGGAAGCTCCCATTTCATATCTCTAAAGATACTTCACAGACAGTGGTAGGGGTAGTCTTGGGACAACAAGAGAACAAAAAACAGTATGCGATTTCTTACGTCATCAAGAATCTGACTTCTTCTGAACCGAACTATACGATGTCTAAAAAAGAGTTTTTGGTTGTTATTTATGCTATTAATAAGTTTCGACATTACATTACAAGGTATCCCACTTTTGTGCACATTGATCATACAACCATCAGGTATGTGATGAATAAACTGATAACTCCTGGTCATATTACGAGATAGTTATTATTAATTCAAGAATTTGATATTAACATTGTATATAAGCCAGTGAAAGATAATTTAGTTGCAGATTTATTATCTAGGCTGGATACTAGTGATGAAGGTACACTTGTGGATAGTTTTCCAGATGAACATATTTTTGCAATTTCTACTCACACTCTGTGATATGTAGATATTGCTAACTATCTTGCTATAGGAAAAGTAACTCAACACTTTCCATACAGAGAGCGGCGAAGGATTATCCATCATAGTGCCTGCTATTCGTGGATAGAGGGATACCTCTTTCATACATGACCTGATCAACAAATCTAGCTGCATAGGTGAAGATGACATCTATGATGTCCTGAAAGCTGCTCACGATGGTCCTTGTGGAGGGAATTTTGAAGATAAGAGGACATATCATAAGGTGTTTCAGATGGGGTACTATTGGCCCTCCATTTTTTGTGATGAAAGGAAATATCTTCGAGGGTGTGATAGCTTCCAGTAGATGGGACAGACTGGTCAGTCGGATGAGATGTCATTACAACCTCAAATAGTTCTTCAGCCTTTTGAGAAATGGGCTATTGATTTCGTTGGGCCATTCAATCCATCCTCACATCAGAAAGTCCACATTCTAGTATGCACAGATTATGTGAGAAAGTGGGTAGAGGCCAAGGCTATTGTGACAGCAACAGAACAGGTTGTATCAAACTTCTTATTCGAAGAATTTTTTTATTGGTATGGAGCTCCGATAGAGATAGTTTCAGATAGAGAGGCACAATTCACATCACATTTGATAGCATGACTTATCAAGAAGTATGGAATCAAGCACACGATGACATATCTATATCATCCTCAGGTGAATGGTCAAGTCAAGAGTACAAATAAAGTACTAGAGAATATCCTTATGAAGATTGTAGCAAACCATTTCCGAAACTTGGCCAAAAAGCTTCCTAACGCACATTGGGCATATAGAACAACATGTCAGAACACAACAATATTTTCACCATATAAGCTTGTCTATGGGAAATCCCCTTTGTTTTTGATGGAATTCAAAATTAAGATGCTTAGGACAACCCTTGAAGTAGGTTTGGATCTTTCAGAAGCCCAAAAACACCGACTGGAACAATTAAATGAGTTGGATGAAATTCGTTTGGTAGTTGTCCAGAACACTGCTGTAATTTAACATCGACAAACTAAATGGTATGATAAATTTATCAAGAAAAAGTTGTTTCAAAGAGGAGATTAGGAGTTTCTCTATGACTCTCGGTTCAAATATTTTAAAGGAAAACTCTGCTCTAAATGGATGGGACCATATGAATTTGACGCGATGTTTGATAACAGGACTATTAGATTCGTAACAATTGATGAGGCACATACTCCCTGATTGTAAATGGAGATCGCCTCAGATTGTATCACCGTCCAATTTCCAAAGACTCCTTTATTAAACATCCCTATGATAATTCTAGTTTTGAAATTATTAGTGCAAAGAACTCTTCCTCTGCACCTCTTGCTTAATTCAAAAAAAAATACATACCTAATACATATACATATACATATACATATACATATATACATACAATAAAATGTTGTTACTACTCTATCATTATTTTTCTTGCAGGTAATTTGTTGGTGCTGCTACTCCACTGGTGTTGTTACTCCTCTGGTGTTGTTACTTTGTAGATGCTGATTTTGTCTAAGTAATTCACTAGTATTGTTACTCTGCAGATGCTAATTTTGTCTAAGTACTTCACTGGTGTTGTTACTCCTTCGGTGTTGTTACTTCATTCATTGTGATTGTCTAAGTACACTAGTGTTTTTACTCCTCCAGTGTTGTTACTCCATTTGTCGTGATCGTCTAAGTACACTAGTGTTGTTACTCTATTCATCGTGATTGTCTAAGTCCACTGGTGCTATTACTCCTCTGATGTTGCTACTCCTCCAGTGTTGTTACTCCTTGGTGCTGTACTCCTCCGATGTTGTTACTTCATCAAGGTAAGTCCCCAGGTACGTCCCCAATCGATTTTGTGGATTTGATTGATATTTCACCTATGACATGACTAGATATGACCATGGATGGTCATACCTTAGTTGGGAGGAGGTGTCGTATTAATGTTAAAGATGTCATATTTAATAGCAATGATGATCCGTTATTATCACTGTTGAATCTCGCCCCAACTCGTACATTCCACATCGTCATTTTGATCCTCACCACACCTTGCACATTTATCCATATGCATTGGAACTTGAACTACGTATGATTGTATTGAATTATGGTCCTTCCCAGTGCATTGTAATAATTTCCATTATTTACCATAATCCACCACAAATTTTTCCCATAATATCTACCCAAATTTTCCTTTCACTAGATCCTTTGCAACAACAATCCCCGTCATCGCAACTTTACTAGTGAACACTCTCCTCAATGGTTTTGTTGCTACTTCGAGTGCTGCTACAAAGAAATTGGGAGAATGGGTGGGCAAGCTGTTAGGCATGAACCAAAAGACACAACACAAGACCGATGCGATTTGGATGTATGGAAGGTTTTTCAAAATGCAGGATGGCACACCTATTTTGAGAGGTTGCAGGGATTCAATGAAGTCATTACAGTCAAATTCACATTGAATTTGAACGGGAATTATTCTAGAGTCCATGGGCTGGACATTCCTGTCACTGAATAAATTATCTCGACTGTCAGTGGGTTTTCGCAAGGAGGGAAAAAATGGTTCACCCTGAAATCACCCTTACTAGAATTTCCGGAATTATTCTTGCAGGCAAGATAAACTATGGTTCAAAAGCGAAGGGTGTTGTATCTTTGAGATGATAATGGTCAGCTATCATGCCAGAGCATCTAAGATATTTTTTTTGGGGGTTTTGTTTTAATTTGGAGGAACAATGAATGAAACAGATGTAATACTGTAATACCTAACCTTGTAAATACTATTAATATCAAAGCAGAGAGCTACTATAAAATGTCACATAGTGATATAGCTTGTATGGTGGCAAGCAAAAACAGAGAAATAATATGATTATCACAGTTTTCAAATTGAAAATTAAATAATCATAAGTATGAAAACATTTAAACTATGTTCAGAAGGTTTAAGAGAATATGCTTAAGCTTACAAAAGATGCCGATGATTTATTGATTCAGAGGGAATTAATTAAACAAACAATCCATTAATTCATTCTCTTTATAGATTATCACTTCAGAAGCTTATAGGAGATTGAAACCCAATTATTCCTACCTAGTTATCTCTGTAAGACATAAGAATATGAAGAAAACATAATGAGTAATACTGGAAAAACTTACAGGAAACACAAACTGTGTAAAACAGAATTCAGAATCCTTTGCTTTGTATTAATGATCCAGAAAAGTAAAGTACATCAAATGTTTAGAAATGCTTCTTCAAGGGTGCAACCCTTAATAACTCATGAAGAGAGTTATTTATACAACAGTAGAACTAAGAAAATATCCTAAACTATTTTTACAAAAATAAATTATTATAAAATCAAAATAAATACTGCTAGTTGATCTGGCACTATTTTGATGCTACGCTATTGGTGACTATTGCTAAAAAAAAACTGATTTTTTTTGAAGTTGGTTGACTGTTCCTCCAAATGCTAAATGTTGTTCGATTTTCACGCTAGATGTCATATTTACTTATGACCTTTCATCTAATACACTTTGACTTGTATTTCTTATTTTTCTCCTCTGTTTAGTATTTTACCATGAATGTTCTGTCACCTGCTTTTACTTTTACCAGTCACAGTAATTCACATCATCTGGTATCTTTTACTCTTATCCTGCATTTATGTCTTTAGTAAAAGTGAATTTCACTAAAGACTTGTTTGATTTCATGTGAAAATGTGATATGTTGTTGTTGATTTATCTCTGTTTAAACAGTTATTGCCTCTGTGTATAATTGTATTTTGCTTTTGAATAAATCCTTTTGAGTAGATTTCTTTGCGAATCTTGCAGTAAAAAGATTTTGGAAATTGTATCAAAACTGTTTATCCAAGCTTCTAGCCTTCTAATCACCTGCAAAATAAAACAATCATTAATAAAAACACAGGTTGACAAGGAGGTGATAAATGGATTTGTTTGAGCTGAGAGGTCTATGGACGGAGTCCAAAGTGTGTTTAGAAGGTAGTCGGTGGTCAAATTGGGTTGTAGATTCTCTAGGTGGTGTAGGAAAGCTTATGCAGGTTTCATTGTGCAAACGGGCGAAAAGAGCGAAAATGAAGGTCTTTGGATTTTTAACGGGTAACATTTAAAATTTGGTGCGGAATTCGATAAGTGAATAGTGGATTGTTTCGGCCTACGTGGGGACGCGGTATTAATGTTCATCGCACCGCTTTTGGCACTCGGGTGGTTTTTTTTATGAAAGCACGTGAGTTAACTTAAAGTTGTCACGTAACCGAAAGGGGTTCGAGAAAAACCACGAATCTTGCGTGCTCTCGAGATTTTAACTGTCGGACATCGAGAGCACGCAATATGGATGTGGGTCGTTGGATTTTGAAGCAGGTGATCGGAGGGCTATCGCACGGTCGAGATGCATGGAGGGAAATCAACGGATATTAGAGGGGCTGGGGGTTAATTACAAGTGATTTGTAATTAATTTAATGAATAAAATGTGGGTTGAAAACATAATAAGCGGATTTAATACAGTGGGACATGGATTAGAATATAGCGGAGGTTTATTAACCGCACCAAGGGTGGTGGGTTAAAAGGATTTATATCGGGAAAAAGTGAATTTGCAGAGTTAATTAAGATAAAGCGGGGGGAGACAAAACTTATGATAAAGGGTCTTTATAGGTTAAAAGGGTTTTGTCGGGAAAAATATGAAT
>APFE030753975.1:98543-152582 GCA_000404065.3 Pinus taeda
GGGAAATTAATAAGGGGAAGTGAATATTTCAAAGGGGAATGGTTTTCACACTAGGGAAAAGGGGTTTTGGGTAGGGGAATGACCTTTGGAGGGTAATTTGCTAGGAAAATGTGTGAAACCAAGGGGCAAAGGCGAAAATGAAGGGAAAAGGGGAAATTAGTAAGTATGTAGTGGGGGATGAAATGAAATGAGGGGAATTTTAATTAAATCATCTTGTGAACATGCTTTCACTTTCATAACTGCTCCTGCACACTGAAACATATGATCAAGCATGATAAATGTGCTTATGCTTTGACAACCTTGTACTTTTGCAACATTTCTTCTACCTACCCTTTACTTACCCTAACATTTTTTCTTCATTTTATTGGGTGCATTTAAGATAGCAATCCAATATTTATTTTCATGAAGAATCTAACTCTATACCTTTTTCTCTCCATTGGCTCAGATTAAACTGTTGAGCCAATTTTATCTTCTACCTATGACAATCAATTTAAAACAAATCCAATTATGATTAAACTGTATAATTGGATTAAATAAACTAGTGTGGCATCTAAACAAACTGCACACAACTATTATTTTCAAAAGTGAATTAGAGTAAAAGTAGTGGCATTTAGATTTGCAACACTTTCAGAGTTTATTTCTTTTTTCTTTTCTCTCTAACCTAACATTTTATTTTTGCCTTCATTTTTTAGGGCATCTATTCTAACATTTTCTTTGATATGGACATATTAATCAAAATATTTCCTAACATTTTTATATTTTTGGACTAATTTATTTTAACTTACCAAAACCAAAAAATGCTACAACATCAGCTCCATCTGGGAACTACTTTCTCCTGTAGAATGCAGAGAACCTGCAAATCCGTGTGCCTTCTCCTCGAGCTATGGAGTCTTCCACTGTAAAAAATCACACTGATAGCTTGAAAAGTAAAAGAAACCAGAGTTTTTACAATGGTAGTAATGAAATATACTTCAACTTCTTAGTACTAAATGTAATGTTTGAGAAACCTTCCATTTACAAGATAAGTGGAATATAGCCCCTCAAGATTTTGTAGCACAAAATTGTTGTTTCCCTTCACTTCAGCAATTGCTAAAGGTCCAAACCACAGGTTGTCAAACTTGCCATGTTTTCCCTTTTCTTCTCTCTTGGAATCCCATCTTAGAACTAGATCACCTTCCTTGAATTCCCTTTCCCTGGCTCTTCTGTCAAACAGGCTCTTCATCTTATTCTGATACTTTTTCAATTTGTATTGAACTTCATCTATGTTTTCATTTAGTTCAATAATCTGATTGATTCTCCTTGAAAAATCATCAGGTTTATCTGTTGAATCCTACATGAATTTTAAAATAGGGAAGACCAAATTGGTAGGGAAGATTGCATCTTTCCCATAAACTAATTGGAAAGGAGATTTTCCAATAGACCTCTTTGGAGTAATTCTGTTTTCCCATACTGCATAAATTAAATGAGAGTCCCAACTCTTTTTATGATCTTCTAGAGTCTTTTTTAATACCTTTACCAAACTTTTATTTGAGGATTCTGCAAGGCCATTACTTTGTGGGTAATATGGAGTTGAATGATGTAACAAAATCTGAAATTTCTGGCAAAACCCGATCATTTTAACACTAGAAAAAGATGTTGCATTATCAGTGACAATTTGAGTTGGGAAACCAAATCTAGATAAGATGTTCTCTTCAATAAATTTGATTACTAATGAATCATTAACATTTCTCACTAGAATTGCTTCCACCCATTTAGTGAAGTAGTTTGTTGCAGTGAATATCCATCTATGCTGATTACTTGAAGTGGGATGAATCTCTCCAATAAAATCTAATTCCCATTGGAGAAAAGGTTCCAAGACTATTGAAGGAACCAGTGGAAGAGTGCTAATTTTTGCTTACTAGCAAACATTTGACAAGGAACACAACCTCTGACCTTTGCTCCTACTTGTAAGAACAATGTTGGAAAATAAAATCTTCCCCTTAATATCTTATATGTTGTTGCTCTCCAAGCATAATGTCCTCCACAAAATCCTGTATGAAACTAGTCAATGATTCCTTCAGTTTCTGATTCTGTTAAACATAATAACAAAATATTTAGTGGGTCTTTCTAATAGAAATTTGCATTTATGATACAATACTTGACTGCTTTTAGTTTGAGAGTTTTACACCGGCTTTGGAGAATGATGCTGGACATTCAAAATGGTTCAATAAATTTACAATGTCTTGGTGCCAATCTGACAACATAAATTTGTCATCAATGTATAAAGGGCGGATTTGATCTGAATGTAAAGGTTCTTGTGGATTCTTTTCTTCAAGATGAAGGGAAGATTCTTGTTGATTCTCCCTTGTGTATTCTTCTTATGTGAATTTTGAGAAGGTTCTTGTGGATTCTTCCCTTCTACAAGGATAGAAGGTTCTTTTGTATTCTTCTTATCTGAAGTTTGAGAAGGTTCTTGTGGATTCTTCCCTTGTATCTCTAAAACAGAATTGATTCCGAGCACTTTATAGTTGGATTCAGCTAGAAGCTTAGTTAATCCTTAGCCTTTTACTAGCTTTGTAGTTTTGATAGTTAGACCAAACTCCAGTATTTGTGTGATCCATCTACCTCTCTTTCCATTAGTGTTTGGTTGAGTTAAAACCATTTTCATAGCAATGTTAAGAACACAAGTAGTAATAGGAGAATGTAGGACATACATCCTGAATGATTTCAAGGCTTGAATATAGGCATAGGATTTATTCTCAATTATTGCATCCTTAAGCTCGACATCTCTCATAACCTTACTGAAAAAGGCTATGGTTTGGTCATGGGAATCTTCATTCTTTTGTAGTAGAACAACAACAAGGGTTGTTTCTAAAGCAAATGAAAAGATACTAAACGGTTTAGTGTAATTAGGGTTGGCCAAGGTGGGAGTTTCATAGATAGATTTCTTGATCTGATCAAATGCATGCCTGGAAGAGACAGTCCATTTAACTTCATGATATTTTCGGAGCATGTCAGTTATATCTTTTACATTCTCAACATAATTTGGGATGAATCTCCTTAAAAAATTAATCTTGCCTAGAAAAGTTTGAATCTCCTTCTTGTTTCTAGGTAAGGTAAATGTTTTAATGGTAGACACATTCTTGGGATCAATCACCACTCCTTTTTTTTAAAAATTATATGGCCCAACAATCTTCCTTCTTTGATAGTAAACAAAGACTTTTTATGATTCAATGATATTCCGAATTTTCTACACCCGTCAAAAACCTTCATCAAGTGCTTTAGATGTTTCTGATTAGATTTAGAAAAAATAGTTATGTCATCAAGATAAATGACCACAAATTTATTTACCTAACCCACAAAAGCTATGTCCATAGCTCTCTGAAATGTTTCTCCAGCATTGGATAAGCCAAATGGCATTCTAGCATACATGAATTTACCCCAGGGTGTAGTAAAGGTTGTCTTCTCTCTGTCTGTTGAATCAACATTTACCTAATTATAGCCTGAAAAACCATCAAGCATAGAAAGTCTTTGTGCTCCTGAAAACATTTGAAGTAACTGATCCATTTTGGGCAAAGGATCGTTATCCTTTAATGATGCTTTGTTCAAATTTATAAAGTACACACAGAGTCTGATTTCTACATTCTTCTTTCTAACAGGAACTAAATTTGAAAACCAATTACAATATCTAAGAGGGAGAATGATCTGGGCATCTAGAATTTTATTAATTTCCTTTTTTACAGTTGGTAGAAGAGTTGGATTGATCCTCCTAAGTTTCTGTTAAAAAGGAACTTCTTCTGGTTTTAAAGGAATCTTATGTTGTATTAATGAAGTATCATAGGTTTTTAGATCAGCATAGGTCCATGCAAAGACATCCTTATAATTTTGAAGTAACTTAAGATATTGAGATTTGATCTCAGGATCTAGAGATGCACATATTTTGATGTTTTTAATATCATCATTTGTTCCAATATTAATTTCTTCTATGTCATCTTGTGAAGAAATGGACTGAGGGTTTCAGAGGACATCATTTTGATCAAACAGTTTTTCTAAAGGAATGAGGCCTTTGGGAATAAAACTGTTAGACAATTGAATAATTTCATGATAAAAAATTTTTGAATTGAAATTTGAAATATCATTTCCATTTGTATTTTCATTTATTTATGTTTTATCTTCATCAATTTGTAGAACTGAAAATTCATCAATAACTTGCAGAAAAGATTTCAAATGTTCATCATCTTAAAATATCTGCCAGTGTTTTAGATTGTCTGGGATGGATGGTCTGTACTTGAATTGTATTTGATAGAGTACATTGGTCTCATCAGGAATTTTGAATGAAATAGTAGAAACAGCTAAGGCATCTGCATGAATATTCTGATTTCTTGGATTATAAGTCAAATTAAAAGCATCAAAGAAGTTTTCAACTAAATCCCAAACTTTATTTCGATAAGACCTAAGTCTAGGATGCTTAGTCTAGCAAATATTTCTCACTTGTTTGACAATAAGTTCTAAATCAGTAAAAAAACTTAAGTTTTGAACCTTTAAGCTTTTGGCTAATTGCAGTCCCAAAAGGAAAGCTTCATATTCAGCCACATTATTTGTAACTTCGAAGTCGAGTTTGCATGATTGAGTGATATTTTTTTTTTCTTGTGAAATTAAAACTACCCCAGCTCCTACTCCATCTTTTGTACAAGAACCATCAAAAAATAGTTTCCATGCATTAGTTTGATTTGGTATAGGAATTTCAATTACATATTCTATTTTAACTTGAGTTTCATGTATTTGGTTTGAAGAGAGTTGAAAGCAACCAAAATCCTGATCAATTGCATAAATGGGATGGTTTCTTGGCTGGTTTGTTTTACAAACAGTGTGCACAAATCTTACCTCTCTATATAACCTTAGTTTTTCTCCCCCATAAACTGGAATAGTGGCACAAGACATATCCATCTGAAGAGTTCCCCATAATTTGGCACAAGAAGACCTAAAATGGAGCATTCCAAATTTGCGAGGAATATCTGTGACAACTACATCAAGCACTACACTTTTCACTGGAATTTGGGCAAGGGTGACTACTAAATCCTTAATCAATCCTAAGCAGGGCACCCTTTTAGAATCAAAGGTGTACAATTCATGATAGGATCTAGTTATGTTGAGTTTCAAATGGTCCATGAAAGTTTTTGGCATGAGGTTATGTGATGCTTCAGAATCAAGCATACAATTATATAACATGGAATCATTTGTCTTCAGAGTTACATAGAAAGGAGGCACTATTTCATCTATCATATCTGAGCTAGGACCAAACACAACTGCTGGTTTTTCATCTTGCAGACTAATGATATCACTTTCAGCATCAACTGAGGTGATTTGTATCCATTTGGAGACTTGATTTTTATACCCAAGGTTTTTGGAAAGTTCTGAAAGTGGAATTGGGATTTTAACTCTTTCTAACTCTTTTTCAACATTAAATGTAGTCAAAGAATTTTTATCATTTTGAACAATACCAGTTGACTGATTTAACGGTCGAATAACAGTTGTTTGAGTTTCAACAGCTTTGGTACGAGGTTCAATTATTGGAGTCTCCTTAGGAGGTCTTCCAGGGTCGGGTCTAGGCCTAATATCATCTCATGTTTAACTCTGCAATTAAAAATTTAGAGAAGGCATGGTATTTAGAAACCTATGAGGATTCTTGATCTTTTTGAACTTGATTTTGTTGTGAGAGAGCAATAATAATTGTTTTATTATAAGAAGTATCCATGTTATTGATATCTTCAGTAATAGTCATAGTATTTTCATCAGGTTGTTGGTCATCTATCAGTAGAGTGGGAACCTAGTGATCATTACTAGGTCTCTGAAGAATTTGTAATTGTGGATCCCTTTTATACTGACCTTGATTTTGATTTTGGGGTCTTGTAACTGTTTGTTGAACGGTCATAGGTTGAGTCTCCATCTCAGAAATTCTATTATATAGATTTCTAAGAAGAGAAGTTATTTCATCTATTTTAGAATATTCTGTTTTAGTCTTAGAAGAATTAGAGGAACTAGAGGCCTCTTGAATAGATTTGAGTTTTCTTTGGGCCTTTTCCTCTTTAGCTTTCAAGGAAGTCGAAGCAACCCTATTTGTTTCCACCTCTATAGCATTTGTTCGCATATATTCAATATTTTTTGAAGTTCTCTCTCTTAGCATTACAGAAAAATCATCATCAAAGGATTTAGAAAACCTAGACTTAGCTGTTGCTACAAGGGGTTTACAATCAGGGGGCATCTTATGATAAAGTTTATTGAACCTTTTGATAAAATCCGATACAGGTTCACTAAAGTTTCTTTTAAGTTCTTCAAGCTCAGTCAAAAAGTAAAGAGGATCTTTCTTTACACCCCATTGATTTTTAAATATGTTTTTAATCTCTTCCCAATTTCTAATGGAATTTATAGGTAACTGCCTAAACCAGATTCTTACATTTCCTTCAAGTGACTGTACAAACAATCTCATATAAAAATTTTCTTGTTTGATATTCATGTTGTCTGCAAAGTCTAGAAAAGCTTGAAGATGGTCCTCAGCTGAGGGACCAGTTTCTCCATTATACCTGGGAAGGTATTTCAAGTACCCAGCTGGGAATGCATCGAGGTTAGCAGGTAAGACTAAAGTTGCATATCTAGCCTATACAATAGGTTGGAATTCCATAGTAGACGATGGTATATGAGGTGTTTGTGTGGATGAAGAAGAAGAAGGTGAAGAAGAGGTAGAAGAAGGTAATTGAGGGGGTGTGTGACTATGTGGAGGTGAAGAAGGGGGGGATCTCTTGAATAACTTTGAAGGAGTCTTACGAACTAACTTTTGGACCTGTGAATGAATACCCTCTTTTGTTTCAAAGAGTGGATTTGAATATACAAAGAGGGTCTCTTCAGGTTGTTCAGAAGTAAAAGGAAATGAATAAGTGGTAGGGGATATGAAATCTGTGGGTTTGTATTCAGGTAAATGAACACCCAAGTTAAACTCAATTTTAGGTGATCCTGGTGGTAGTGGGGGTTCTTGATTCATTTCAAAAGAATGAATGAGGAAAGTTGAATCTAAATCAACTCACCTATCTAGTAGTTCAGAAACCCTAGGAGGCATTTGTGTCCAATCAAGATCGGATGGAATATTACTAAAAGGATAAAATGATACTAAATCTTCAGACTCCAAGGCTGAAGAGGAAGAAGAAGATGATTGATGTTTCCTTTTAGAACTGGATTTTCACAGAATTTTCTTAGGATTTGACAGAAGATTAACTAAGTCAGATTCCAAATGAGATCTGGTCTGCTTAAAAGTTGCCAGTTTGGGCTAGTGGAGTCACCAGGTGAAGGATTTTAACCTTTCTAGACCTTTAATCACCTTAAAGGAATAGAATGAATATCGTTGCCCTAGGAAAACTTAATAAAATTTGAATTCCTCGGTGTTATGCCTATCAACGACCCCCCCATTTTTATTAGTGTTAGTAATAACATTAATAAATGGGGACCCTTCCAAAGAATCAAATCTTAGCATACAATGTTGCCTTTTTGTTTTTAGAATAAAACAAGATGTCAAAGTGGAACTTCCTAACACATGGAAATTTACCTTTTCATACTCCAAGCGCATAAAAATTCACAAACTACAAGTTTCTTATTAAAAATCACTACATGACCATAAGGCCTAAGAATAGCTTTATAACGGAAAGTCTTGAATATTTAAAATAAACCTTGAAAAGCTTGCTTTAGAAAAGGTTATCCTTGCATCACAAAAGGTCACAACGGACATCCCTTATAAAAGTTACTCCTTGAAAATGTGATTTGCGAGAATGCGAGATCATGAAGCTTACAAACTCATTGCATCACAAATTCCAATACCGCAGCACTACTTTATGAAACATAAGCAAATATCACAAAATGCGATAGCATCTCGCAAATCGCATATTGCAGTAGCTCATGTAACGATGGTTTTTAACGAGAACAGGTTTTGCGATACAACGATCTGCGATATTGTGAAGAAAATCGCAAAATTGCTTTTATAGCCATTCGAAGGGCTAAGGGTTCTATGAGAAGTACTTTCCGACGTTCAATGCAAAGTTACGAACATTAAAGTTTAGCATAACGGTCCATTAGTGGTCATTTATTAAAAACGATTAGGATCGGTGTAAATGACTATTTGATGCAAGTTGATATCTTTTGAGGTAATTTAGAATTAAAGACCTCCCGTCACCTTATTTGCGTCCTTTTATTGATTATTCATGTATTAACTATCATCTCTATCACATTTTTGCTCTCTGCTTGCAACTTTAAGGAAGAACACACAAAGCGTAATACACGAAGAAATGGGGAAGAAAGGCAAGGCTCCCACGTCTGAGAAGACAGAAATGACCCCATTATTCACAAACACTATCTATAGTCGGGACGCAGGGATATCTACGTGGGAAGCTATGTATCAGTTGTTAGAGGACGAACAACCGAGAATTATGGAGGTTACAGTTATAGCGGATGGATGCGGATCTTCTCAAGCATCCCTAACTGACCTTGCATGCTCGTTTCTACACCGCATTGCGGCAAGACCAAGATACTCCCCTACACTGACATGATGAAATGGATTATAGATGATGCAGACATATCTGATAGAGAGTTTAAGACGACCAACCAGTAATTCATGGGGTCATTTACCCCAAACAATTTGAGACGTATGTACCACTTACCAGAACCCCAGGCCAGCTACAACAAGCAATTTGTCGAGAAGTTTGCCAAGGAGAATGAAGAATTGGCAGAATGCACAAAGCACTGGTCAAACAATGAGGAAAAATTAAAAAAGGATAAAAACGGTATGTACGCCACTAGATCTCTTTGTTCTCCTTACTGTTTTTCCGCTGCAATGTTATGTAGACTATTTGGGAAACTAGACATCAACAAGTTTTCATCAAAATGGTTACCACTAGTGGATGCGGCTATCAATGCCACAATAATGAATTGGGCCCAAATCCTGTCAAATAATTTAGCCGCTGCAATTTTAGAATATAGAAGAAAGAGAAGCATTGCTACGAGGGTTTAACCTCCATTCTTTTTGAGCGCCTTTGTTATGGATGCTATTTGTTTTGTTTCCAAATTTCTGATTATGGGATGGAAGTGGACGGTACAAAATCTACTTCCCATTCAGATTTATCACAAAAGTCATGTGAGAATCAAATTTTGTGCCACAATTCTTCAAAATTTGTTACGGAGTTATACTCCCAATCCATAAAAATATCTACAAAAGAGATGCCCCAAGGTTTTCCCAAGAAGCTGAGGTGGATATTCTCTCTATGGCAAGGTGGTTTGGGGAAGAATTGTTCACTTATATCAGAGTCTTTGGAAACATTGCTTCACCCCATGTGCTACCTTATTACGTCCCAGACAAACTGATGGCTAGGGAGATGGCCTATCAGACCTGCGGCGTGGGGGGAATGAGCAAGGTACCGAAAGATTCCAAGAAGGCCATTTGGCCCCAATTTCCTATAATATGTGGAGCATTTGCATTGCATGACTTAGGTCATGCTTTTAGAGAAGTTGATAATGTATTATGTTTACAACTACCAAAGTTCCCAGGGAGGCAATATGATCCCTTTGGTGTTGTAAGTAATTTTAGTACAACAGTTAAAATAAAAGTATTTTCCCATGAAGAATATCTCTTTGATGATGTTTTCCTGTAGAAGAACACCTTCAAAGAGGTTCATCATACAACATGAATTCTTTTTGACCAAGAAACTCTCCAAAAATTTAACAATTACAGAAAACAGAGGTTATCTAAGGTCCCATTGGACCAATTGCTCATCGAACCAATAAGAGAACCCACTCCCAGTGTTAGCATAAGTGAGGATTCAAAAGGGAAGTCCAAAACAAGTTTTGAAAAGGAATCAGCCGAAAATTCTAGAGATCAATCCAAGAGTGAACGCAGTAAAAGTGAGGAGTCAATAAAAGACACAGCTCAGTCTACGGCAAAGTCTGATCAGCAGGCTTTGTCCCCAAAGCAAGCTGAAGTTTCCACTCCTCTTACAAAGCAAACAAAGCCACTCGTTATTGACCTAGAAGGGGAATGGGAAAATTTTAATAAGTTAATTAACACAGAAGAACGAAGTGCAGAGCCAATGAAAAATCCAAAAGAGACGACCATGGAGACAGTATTAGAAAGGGCTATTAACACTCAGGAAGCGGAGCACATTCCTATTGATCCCTCATTTGAGATTGTACTAAGAATAGAGGAAATTACTCCTCTAAATGTGTTTTATAGCCCTCAACATAAAGCTATCGTCAGAAGGCAAAGAAAGAAACGAAAATTGGATTTTGTGCTTGCTACCGAGGATGAACCTCTGGATGTTCTTTGGAAAGACCCCTCTACAGACACATTGGAAAATCTTACTAGGCTCTCACAGGTAGCAGGTGCATACGCTTCAGAAACTATTGATAAAGTAGTAGAGGTTCAATTATTACTTAAAGAAAAAGAATATAGGATTTTGTTTTTGCAACAATAGTTACAGCAAGTCAGCATCAATCAACAAGCGTAAACACAGTTGGAAAAACTCTAGCAAGACTTCCAGCAAATGCAATTGGCACATCAAAGCAATTTGGTTAGTAAAGAAGAGAAGTTACAAGGTATAATAGAACTACATAGAGATGATCCAAAAATTAGGGAGTTTATCATAGAAGAAATTGCTCTCAATTCCTAGCTCTTGCAACAAAAGGAACTACTATGCCAGAATATTTCGTAATGGAATTCCCATTGCGAAATGAGCAATAATATTACAAATAATGTCATAGAATTGCAAATTGAATATGATTCAATTTTAAGAAGGTCTCGGACTTCTTGAACTGGTAGAAATCTGAAGAAGGAAAAAGAGAAAACATGCCCAAAATTGATGAAACGCACAAGGAAATTTTATTCGCGAAATGGGATTCTTGGCTAAAGGAAGCGAACAGGAAATGGAATATGCTGCAGCAGCAGCGTAGAGTGTCATTGAATGCATAAAGGAAAATCTACACAAGGCCACTTTGGTAGCAGATACCATCCCGAGCTTCCTTCCAAAGCCACAACAACTTCAAACAGTGTGGAAACAAACAATAGAGGAAAGGGCAGAGGCGATTAAACAAGTAAACAAATTAATCTGGGAAACATACTGGTAGTACCTAGTAAAACCACATAGCCAATGGATGACCCTGAAGCGCCTTGTAACTTCTGCCGAGAAGATAGTGCCAGCTCTTACCAACACCATATTTGTAGGACAGTTAAAAGTTGAAGTCGACCAACCGACACTCTTGAAACTGATGCTGAATATTTGCGATCTAAAGGATCAGATGTAGGATTTATCATAGATATAGTTTATTTTTGCGTAAAATGAGGCAGGTCGTTTAAACCTCCTCATCTATTTTTGTAATATTTATTTTTAGATTTCATAGAGTAGTATTTAAACCCCTTTCATGCATTTAGAGGGTGGTCCAGATTTTTATCAAAAACATTCTTTAGAACGTGCATTTTGCCTCCCACTGAGGAGGTTTTGATAAAATCAATGGAACGAGATTTATTTTCTATATGAGTTTAATATCTACTACTGAATTTGCACTTCTGTTCTCTTAGTGGATGTTAAGTGATTTGAAGATAGATCGATATTGTTGTAGCTCATGAGTAGGACATATTACAAATGGTATTTTTATCTCCTAATGCTTTTTACTTATGTGTCAAGTAATAAATTATTTTTAGTTATTTATATATGAAAGTTTGAATGTTTTAGTTATCATTATTTCACTTTTGTATGGTGATGACTTACTTTTTATGTTGAATATGTGAATGACTCTTATGCGATATGTTTCTCATATAGTTTCGGCTAAGTTTTTATACGAAACAATCATTTTTAAATGGATTCTCTTCTTATTGTGATTGAATTATCTTTATTATCAATCGCTTTTAGAAATGATTTTAGATCGCATAAGTAAACATTACTCCCAGGATAGTTTAAAGTTAGATGTTATATTTGATTACGATAGATTGCATATGATAGTTAGAAGATAGATTAAATTTAAAACAAGCATTTACCCCATAACACCCCAAAAGGAAAAAAATCATCCCGTTAGTAACACATCATAAACAGATCGGGAAACTGGTCCAATCATCCCTATTCGGAGCCACTATTCCAAACGGAAAAGGAGCTGCATTAAGGTCTGGACCGGGTGGTTATCCCCCTTGTTGGAGTCCCAATTTTTCGAGCCTTCAACATATTTCGCGCTAGAAGGAGGGTCTGACTGTGAATGGCAAGTAAATCTACATGTTCATGCCATTCTAAGAGTAAAATTCCCTCATCATCACCCTCAACTTCTCATTCACATTCCAAATCTTCCATCTCTGAACCAAAAGTTGAAAAGAAAAATACATAGCACATTATTGAAATCCCAAATAAGCCAGATCATTCTTCTTCAAATCCCCTTGAGATGCAAATTTTAATTCATAAGTTACAGGGAATTTCTATATCTCAAGAAGATTCTGAGTTATCCCAAGGTAGTGTCACTTGTCATCTGACCCCATCTCAACAACTGACTAGAGCACAAAGCGAAAAGTTAGGAATCCCACCAGTTGAGTTTCCTTTACCGAGTCGTAATAAAGCTAGGAAAACACCACTAGAATCTCCGAGTGAGGTTCTATCATCATCTTCTTCTACCATCCCATCCATATCATCACAATGTCATTCATCCATCCCTCAACTCTAGATCATGGTTCACACAGGTACAGGAGCAACATCCTCCTCTACCCAATCACCTTCAACTATTGCCACACCTCCTCCTACTCATACCCCAACAATGGCAGGAAATCTGCCACCAAGGCCATGGGCCAATCCAGGAGCTGTAAGAATTCCTGCACCTCTATCACAATTACCAGCTCATCCTGAGAAATGGCTGCCCAAATTCAATCCTGATAATGGCCAATTAGCTGAGGAACATATAAATAATTTCATGCTATCCATTAATTTGAATGGAGTAACAGAAGAGGATGCAGTTGTATGATTATTTCATTATACGTTACAAGGAGCAGCAGGATTCTAGTATTTTTCTTTACTAGTAGGCTCCATTAATCACTGGGATACATTTCAGGATCAATTTTTAACAAAATTTGGGGATGATAGGTCAACAACAACTTTAATAAATGACCTCTCCAATTTAAAAGCCGAACCAAAGGAACCAATTAAGGATTTCAACTCTCGCTTCAATAAATTGTTAAACAAAATACCAATAGTGTCTAAGACTAGCAATGAAGTCCAAAATGAATGGTATATTTCTGCTTTACTGTCAAATTCAGCTATCTTTGTAGATAGAGCTACTAAGCCAACGCTAGCAGAAAACATGAAAGAGGCAATAGCTGTAACAAAATGTGTCCTGGTCGTAGAGAAGAAAAACACTATAGAAGAAAGAAAGTCTTAAAAAGTGTCTTTTAGAGATGTTTCTAAGAGAAAACAACCGAAGGACCCATTCAACCTGGAAGGGTTACAGAAAGTCTTAAAGACCATATCAAACGAAATGGTTGATATAAAGAAACAAGTAGTAGAAACCTCTTCCAAGAAACCTTTTAAACCATTTAGAAGAAATCCTTCAACTGACCCTAAACCTCCAAATGCTATAACAAACACAGAATCAAAAGGGGAAGATGAAGAAGTTTCAAATGAGGAACAAACTAATGATGATGAAGTCATAGAACTATAAGGAATGTGGGAATTCATTCTTCTAGATGAGGAAGATTAGGACGCATTACCTGTTGCTACCAGAAGTAGAAATCAACTTGATCCTCCTCCACAATCCAGTGTTAAACAGAAAAACCCAAGTCTGACTTCCAAGGATAAAATCATAGGGAAGAAATCCTCGCCAAAGTTTACTCAAACAAACCCAGTCCAATCTGATTCCACAACTCCATATAAAATGCTTATCATTTATGATGAAATGGAATATAACATTGTTGAAGATATGAAGAAAACTAGGGCTAACATTACTCTTCATGAGCTCAGCAAGTTAAAGAATCAACAAAAATTACTCTTGAAAGAACTGAACGTGGTACCTATTACGCCTCTACCTGCTGTTGTAATTTCACAAGATACTAATGAAATGGGGAGACCTTCGAGTGGCATTTCAAATAAAGTTGATCCAAATGACATTGCTTTGATTGGGGGAAGATCAAAATCCCATACTCTGCCATTTCTCCTTACCTTTGAAGTTTTCAATAAAAATTTGCATAACTGTCTGGTGGATTTTGGTGCCTCATCTAACATTTTACTTAAAACATTTTGTGCAAAGTTAAATGTCCAACCTCAGAAATCTGCAATACGAATGGTAAAGATGGATCAATCTCAAGTCAAGGTCATCGGTGAAATTAATCAAGTAACCATAAGGCTTTCATCAAACCCAAAGGTATGTCAAGTCATCGATATACTTGTCGCAGACATCCCTGAATTTTATGGACTAATCCTTAGCAAGGATTGGTCAGAAAAGCTTCACGACTACTTTGCGACCCACTGGTCTCATATGTGGCTCCCCTACAACGGCAAACCTAATCAAATCAAGGTTGAACGAGAAAGACATCAAAAGTATATAGTGACAAAGTTAGAAGGAGAAAACGAGCCTATAGCATATAGCAACAGCATAATTGGAAACTATTCTGTTGATTCTTTCTTAGGGAATTTCAGTGCTCATACTTCACCTTTTTTGGAAAACTCCGTTTTATCTCAAATAGAAAATTTCTCTCAGACAGACACTTCTAGATGCATAAATTTTGTAGATAAATTTTTAAATAAAACTTTGTTTTGGAAATTATTTTTTGATGGTTCTAAATCCAATGATGGAGAAGGAGCAGGATGTATATTAGTAATTCCAAAAGGAGAAAAAACCATGTTAACATGTAGACTCGAGCTCGATTGCACGAACAAATATTGCTGAATATGAAGCATTAGTTCAAGGATTTTACAAAGCAATAGGGCTTAATATCAAATACCTACAAGTATTTGAAGACTCTGAGATTGTTATTGAACAAGTAAGAAATACTACACATTGTCTGTCGGGACACTTGAAACATTATCAATCTTTAGTACAAGACCTAACCTCACACTTTATAGCATTTAATATTTCATCCATTCCAAGACTCCAAAATTCTAGTGCTGATCTCCTCGCTAATGTTTCCTCCAAGATTATTCCATCAGAGGACTATAACCCAAACATATTTTCGATTGAATTAATCTTTAGACCCTCTATTCCTGATAACATTACCAACTGGAGAGTTTTCAACAATGACCCTGATATTGTGAATTGTCTGACTTCAGAAGGCTCTTACAATAATCAGATAATTGATGAAGACCAACATGACAAACAACTGGAACAAGAAAATAGCAATAACACTATACCAAAATCCGTAGTCAAGTTAGAGGACCTATATGACTTAAAGGACAGATTTTAATGGTCCACCAATTCAAAACTTCAGAGTTCAAATCTGAGATATGAATTAGTGAATGTGGGGACAGACATAAAACCACAAAACATCAACCTAGGTCTTGGCCTAACATCCAAAGAAAAATCAACTTTCATTTGATTATTGAAACAAGAGAAGAGTGTCTTTGCCTGGAATTATGATGATCTTAAAACCTACGACACTTCAATTATATAGCATACAATTTCGATGATCGTTGATGAAAAGCCTATTCATCAGAAATTGAGGAAAATACATCCTAATATGGAAAGCCAAATTAAATCTGAATTGAACAAATTATTAAGAGCCAAGATTATTTTTCCCATTAGGCATTCCAGATGGGTCTTGTCTAGTCAATTTAATGTCTTAAATTTCTCTACATAAATTATCAATCCGGGTATCGTAAACTGATGAAGTGTGGTGCACCATATGTGCTTAGTTAACCTTTTACTTACTTTGTTGTTTTATAGTTTATGTTGTTTTTGGGGTTTTATTCTTGTTGATCTCCTAAAGTGTCTAATGCAAATGGAAATCCTATTCTAAGGTCTTAAGAATACTTTTAAAGGTCAAGTATGGATGTAAATTTCAAGACAAGGTTTATGTCCTTTATAGTAACTTCCAAAACTTAGCACTTCAAAAGATCTCAAAACATACTAGTGATGAAATTAGTACTTAAACAAGAATGGAAATGTGCTGCTATTCAATTCAAACAAATGATGAACTACTGATCATGAAATCACTATCTCTGTTGTTTATCTAAATACAGAAATAAAAGTTAAGCTCTTGCACTCAAACAAATAAAAAACTGCAAACTAATAAAAGTAAAACCAATTCACTTCATTTATAGTCCGATAGCTCACCAAGTAGTCTTTTTGGGGTTAAGTTATGGCTCTGGAGATAACGTCAATAACATGAGGAATTGATATCTAAATTACCTACTTGCAAATGAAAATAAAATCAAGTCACTTCACTTATAATCTGATATCTCGCCAAGTAGTCTTTTCGAGGTTAAGCTATGGCTCTGGAGATAACATCAATAACATGAAGAACTTGATATCTAATTGCAGAAAAAATGAAAGTAAAATCAAATCACTTTATTCATAATCCGATAGCTCGCCAAGTAAGTCTTTTCGGGGTTAAGCTATGGCTCTGGAGATAACGTCAATGACATGAAGAATTTGATATCTAAATTACCTACTTGCAAATGAAAATAAAATCAAGTCACTTCACTTATAATCCGATAGCTCACCAAGTAGTCTTTTCGGGGTTAAGTTATGGCTCTGGAGATAACGTCAATAACATGAAGAACTTGATATCTAATTGCAGAAAAATGAAAGTAAAATCAAGTCACTTCATTCATAATCCGATAGCTCGCCAAGTAGTCTTTTCAGGGTTAAGCTATGGCTCTGGAGATAATGTCAATGACATGAAGAATTTGATATCTAAACTAACTAACAAAGAAAATGAATAAGGTTGAAATCAAAGCATAACTGAAATTGAAAAGCTAAAAAAAACAAAGTCAACAGAGAGGCAAATCTCATGTCACTATTTGATGCAAAAACATGTAAAGAAAAACTATTCTACAATCAACCGGTTGAACACACTTGCATGAATTAAAATTGCATCTATGGAAACTCTAATCTATCGAACTTGAAAGCAATAAAATAACATAATGAAATGAAAGCAAAATTACAAAATAAAATTTACTCTACCTTACATTCTAATGTGCTCCATGACATCTACTTCACATCTCCTTCCATGTTGAGAACATCAAAGCTTTATTCAAATTCTTCAAAATTAAAAAGTACAACAAAGCTCTCTAAAGTTTCCAAAGCCATCTCACAAGCTAACAAGCTTAAGAAGTAACAAGCTAACAAATGAAGGAGAGAGATCTCCTATTTATACAAAAATATGAGAAGCCATCTCATTAATGAGAGTCCATGAATCTCTCCCTCTACCTCTAGAGTCCTAATCAAAATAGGAACTGATACGACACATGTCTTCTTAGAGTTCCAATACAATTAGAAGATGTGACACATATCCTCATGATCCCATGATTCTCTCCACTCAAATTCGAATTTGGCCTTAGGGTGCCACATAAGGGTCTTCTAGAAGCCTCCTTTTGACCTACACATGGCAACAATCTCAACCCACTTGTTAAGTATAAGCATATGCACATTATTTTCTAATTTTTAACCACAAATTCACTTAAAAAGGCTAAGAATTAATAAAGTTTGGAAAAACATAAATGTGGCCTAATGATAATGAAAGTGGGATGAATGTAGTGACATAGTAGTGAAATGGAGGTGATATAATGGACATAGTAGTGGAAGTGTAATGGAAATGAATGACATTTTCAAGACCCAACATGTCTCCAATCTCGTCCCAGTCAAAAAGAAAAACGAAGATATTTAGATTTGTATTGACTTTTGAAATCTCAATAAAGCTTGCCAAAAGGACAATTTCCCATTGCCCCCTATGTAACAGATATTACAGTCGGTCACAAGTTCTGAATTAATGTCCTTTTTAGATGGCTTTTCGGGGTATAATCAAATCTTGGTCCACCCGTGTTATCACGTAAGAATTTTAATACCAAAATGTCTCATGTTAGTTTATGGTAAAAGTCAGTGCTAGTCTAAGTTTGATGCTTGTTACCTTAGAGTTTGAGTCTTAGGAGTCTTATAGTCAAATATACATTCTCATTCATCACCGGTCTCATAGCCATGTGTCAGTTTTGTTTAAAAATTTACTATGTGCCACAAAGCCCTTTAGGTGATTTCGTAGCACATGTAACCATTTTGAAGTGATTTCGCAACGCAACAATTTTAGGTGATTTCGCAACGCGATATGTTTTAGGTGATTTTGCAACACATAATTCAAAATTTAAACTGACTGCACTACGAAATCGAGGATTCGTGCATTCCGTAGCGAATCTTTCCTAAATGTCAAAACTATCAAGTTAAGCTATAGTTGCGTCATTCATTGTCAGTATATGCACTCCCCATATCATATCCAACCGCTTATCTCCATCATTGCATCTGCTAGGTACATTGATACACACAGATTGAAAGTTTAAAGAAAATCTAGATATGTACAGTCTTAATGATGATTGTATTCGTTGCATGAGAAATAAGTATGCAAGATTTCAATTTAGAAACATTGTTATCAAGCGAAGCAGTCATTCAAGAGAGGTAGAGATTGGAGTTTGAGCAGCGCTAGCATTTCCAACCTCCATTTCACTGAACATTCATGGAGGGATCAACAGAAAGGAAAGATCACAGATCAGGAAAATGTTTGAGAAATGAGCCTGAAGGTTTAGATATAACCTTGAAGAACAAAGAAGTTGAGCGTGCATTCAAACAAGCCGGATGTTGGAAATTTTGCAAGAAACTCCAAGGAGGTCATGCACAGGTTACCAAGGAGTTTGCCCTAAATTTCACAAGACTAAACTCAAAGGTTGGTATGCTGGAATTGCAAGTTTCACCAGACATGATTTCCACAGTTACAAAGATTCCAAGGGGCCAAGAAAGTTTGTTTAATAATTTTAAATTTGATATGAATCCATGCAAAGAGTTTCTAAAGCAAGAATTCATTGATTCGAACTTAAACAAGTCTGTTCCTAGAAGTTATGTGAAAGATTCATATGCCAATCTGCTTACTTGTATACAGAAGTACCTAACCTGTGAAGGAAGATACAATAAAGTATATTCATACCATTTTAAACTTCTGTTGCATTTCACAGGTAAGGCATCCATTGATCTACCTTTTTACTTATTCCGTAGCTTAAGTAAAATGTGTGATAAGGTACAGTTAAAGAAAGAAGCCTGTGAGACTTCATTGTTCCATCATGGCTTGGTTAAATTGATAGTTCTGCATGAGCTCCAGAGGGTAGGTAGGGATTGGCACACATTTCTATTCATGTCTGTTTAAAGAATGAGACTGGTCTCAGCCCTCAAGCTGCAAAAAATCTTCCAACAACAACTGGTCATCAGACAGAGACAAGATCTAAGAGGTTTTCAAAATTGAAAGCAAGGAAACAAGTAAGAGAGTCCATCAAGCCACTGACTATTCAGGATACACCCCAGCAATATCCTACAGAGAAAACTCAGGTTAAAGAAAGAGCACATGAATCAAGCACAAGTGAAGGAGTTCAAAGAAGAAGGACTAGGAGCCAGGTAGCTAAGGAGAAGGGTAAGTCAGTGACTATTGAAGAAACCCCTGTTTCAAAAGGAGACTTAAATGACTTATTGCAAGCCATTTACATTGAAGAATCTCCACTAGTGCAAGCAGATTTGATAGAGACAGGAAAAGACAAAGCTAAGCGAGTCAAAGCCTCAAAGAAATTAAAGTTTGATGATAAGGCTGATCAATTTGTATTCCAGCCCAGGAGACCCATTACGAGGAAGTTTAAACAAATACAAGAGTTACTGCCAAATGCAGATGAAACAGGGGAAGTGACACAGCCTCATGAAAGAAAGGATAAAGGCAAAATAGTTGCCATTCAAGAAGAATATAGTATGGAAAACTTAAAAAAAAGATCGGAATTGGCCAACTTTGAAATTGCTAGACTGAAAAAATCTGCCAGGAAATTTGCAATTAAGGAGGCTTATTTTAATCAAATGCAAGCTCGGTGGGAAGACCAAACATTCCAAATTCTTGAGGTGGTTGATTTTAGTGTTCAATTCCATAGCTGGACTGTGCCTGCAATAAAGGAAGCTCAATTTATTTGAAAGGTCAATACAAACCTCAGATCCAGGATCAAGGTCATGAAGAAACAAATTGAAGACTTGAAGATACAGTTAGCCCAGCTGAAAGAATCTCTTTAAAAGAAATCTCAAGTAAGGCTCTGTTTCAAATTTTGATGGTTTTACTTATCTTTTTGAAGAATCATACATTTCTATTCAGTTTTGAAAAGCCTTGGAGAAATTGAAAGAACATTTAAGTGGAAAAAGGCTCAAAACAACAAGATTTTGATTGATTTAGTCAAAGAAAACTGTGTTTTTTGGAATAACACAACAGTTTCATAGCGCGCTACGAAACTGCTGAAGCTACACAGTCTAATATCAGTCAACAGATTTTGAAATATAAGCAGAAATTTTGAAAAGGGAGTGTCTTCAAGGGATCATCTCAAGCTATCAACTTTTAACAAGGCCAAGATAGGTGGAAGAAACATGTATTCAAATTCAACTCTAAACTTTTTATCATAAAGTGAGTACATTTACCACAGTCCAAGATATGTCAGACAGTTTGGAAAAAGTTTTTGCCTTTACACATAAAAGAGGTTGACAGCACATCAAGGACGTGGCAATCTGATACATATATTGGATAATCAAAGATGAAAGGCATGGTTCTTTGGATTTGAACATTTTTGAGGCAAACATAAGGCTGATAAACAGGGGTAGTTTCCTATGTTTCAAGAGAAATGGAAAAGATGTGACATTGAAGACTAGTATGGAGTTTTAAAACATCCACTACAGCCAAACCAAAAAGGGACCACATGTCAAAGAACGAGGAGATTGTAATTAAAGCTATTATTAGCATAATATGGAGTTAGACTCCTATTTGGTTTAGATTTCTAGATAGTCTAGTTGCAGTTTATTACATTTAATAGGCAGTTAAAAGTTGAATAGGTGTCATTAGAAGTAGAATTTGAGTTTCCCTCATGCTGGAGGAGGCATCTCAGCTAAGCAGAAGAGCTCTCTATATAGGAGAAAGAGCAATGTAATTGAGGTTGGAAGTTTATGTGAAAAAGCTCTGATATTTGGCGTATGTAAAGACTCTATTTTTCTGGTAATACAGTACTGGCTTATGCTTCTCAAGAATCATATAGACTTCAATGTAAGAGTTTCTTTTGTTATCTTTTCATGATTATCTACAACGTTATGAGTATTTGATTACTTAGAAATCACTTGCAGTGTTCTAATTTCCTTCATATACTCGTTGACTGCCCTTTTTGTATTTGGTGTGCTCTACCTATATTGAATTCTGAATGCCTTGACTTTTATGCAAAGCCAATCCTACTATTAATGCTAGATCACATATGACTCCATAAGGCCAATGGATACCTGTTAATATTGTTTCCACCATTTTCATTTATATTTGTTTCACAAAGAGTTAGCCATCTTTATCATAATCAAAACATTTAATCCCTTGAGAGAGCCCTATCAGGCTAAGGAGGCTAAGCCTTAGCTAAAAGATTGGTTTGAAATAGTTACTTGAAGTATTCCTGGTCTGCAGCCTTCCAGGGCCTGATTTTGAGATAACAACCCAGATGATCAATTGAAAACTACATTTAGAACGAAATGGGGCACTTACGCGTATCAAAATATGTCATTTGGGTTGATCAATGTCGGTACCACATTTCAAAGGGCCATGGGAATTGCGTTTAAAGGATTAGTGAACAAGTCAGTGGTGATTTACTTAGATGACATAACAATATATTCTAAAAAAAACAGTAATTATCTCAGAGACTTAAAACAGATCTTTCAACGTTGTCAAAAATATGGAATCTCGCTTAATCCCAAAAAATCTTTTTTTGCGTTAAGTGAAGGAAAACTTCTTGGATTCATAGTGTCAAAATCCAGAATCCATATTGACCCAGAAAGGATTAAGGAAATTTTTGAGATATCTTTACCCCATAACAAAAAAGCAATGCAGTCTTTCCTTGGTCAAATCAATTTTGTTAAGAGATTTGTCCCTGACTTTTCAAGAATCGTGTCACCTCTGCAAGCCATGGTAAAGAAAAACTCTCTCTTCAAATGGGGTCATGTAGAACATGAAGCATTTAGCTTGATAAAACAAGCAATTATAAATGCTCCATCTCTAGCAACTCCAAACTTTTCTGATCCTTTCACTCTATATACATTCGCCTCTGAGAAATCGTATGTTGCCATACTTAGACAAGAAAATCGAGATAAAGTCGAAGCCCTAGTTGCCTTCTTTAGTTCAAACTTGCAAGGAGTTTAATTAGATTACTCTGATGTTGAGAAGCATGCTTATGTTGTTTTGAAAGCAATCAAACATTTCAGACCCTTCCTTTTCAAAACTCACACCAAAATAATAGTGCCATTTCCAACTGTAAGAAATCTTTTGGTACAAAAGGATGTGGGTGAAAAGAGGGCAAATTGGATCACAACCCTTCAAGAATATGACACTGAAATGAAACCAGCAAATATTGTAAAAGGTCAAGGTTTTTGCACGATGTTGGCAGGAGCATCGCACATATCAGAAACACAGTCTCCAGATAGTGAAGTACAAATGTATGAGGTAAGCCTAAACGACTTTGAATCAAGATATATTGATATCATGTTCTACTTAAAAAATGGATATGATCCTCCATATTTGAATCACACAAAGAAAAGAGCCCTAAGGCTAAAATCCAAAAAATATCGAATCATCGATGATATACTATTTAGAATGAACTATGATTATGTTCTCCTTAAATGCCTCGAGAAGTCTGAAGCAGAAAAGGTATTGCAGGAACTCCACGACGGACCAGCAGATGGACACTATGCAGGAGATGCAACAACACACAAAATCTTGCGCGCTAGTTACTATTGGCCAACTTTATTTAAAGACGCACATAGTTATGTAATAAGATATCATATTTGTCAAACTGCTACTGGAAGACAAAGGAAACCATCGTTGCGATTATAGCCGGTCAACATCGATCAACCATTTGAACAATGGGGATTAGATATAATAGATGAGATCATTCCTCATACTTCTAAACAGCATAAATAGATCCTTACAACTACCGACTACTTTACCAAATGGGTAGAAGTAGTTCCACTCAAGACAACCAACTCTGGGAGTACCATCGAATTTATATATCAATTTATAATCACTAGGTTCGTCTTACCTTCTGCTTTAATGTTTGATAATGCATCATATTTCTCAGGTAATGCTATGACAGATTTTGCTCTTAAAAGAGGTTTTAAGCTCAAATATTCTGCTAATTATTATCCGCAAGGGAATGGTTTGGCCGAATCAACAAACAAAAACCTTATTAGAATCATCATATTGACTATTGATCAAAATCATAGAAACTGGCATAAGTCTTTAACGTATGCTCTTTGGGAAAATCGAATAACTCAGAAAACCTCCATTGGCACTTCTTCTTTTAATTTAGTTTATGGGAGAGAAGTGATCTTACCAACAAATCTAGCTATTCCTTCTTTAGCCTTAGTTCAATCCATTGAAGAAACCTCCTCCTCATCCTTGCAATTAAGACAATTGCAGATCCTTAAGCTTGAAGAGGAACGAGAAAAGGCCAGAATTACCCACGTGCGTCATCAACAATTAGTAAAATCTTCTTTTGATTCAGACTCGGTGTCTAGAAACAATTTTCAACTTGGAGACTTAGGACTAAAATGGGATAAAGCTCATGAAGAGAAACGAAAGCATACTAAATTCCAACGGATGTGGCTTGGACCATTCTAGATTGTTGAACTCATCGGTCCATCAACTTTCATGTTACAAGATTTAGCAGGGAAAAGAGAGCCTTTACCTGTTAATGGACAGATCCTAAAGAAATATTTCCCATAGAAGATGATCTCTTCTATTTTCTGTAGATTATAGTTTTTAGTTTTCTTTTGATAATAAAACAGGTTGAGAATGTTCACTTTTGGTTTCCATGAAAAGAATAGTGTCTCATGTCAATTTTATTTTTTATTTTTTATTTTTTATTTTTTTATTTTTTTATTTTTATTATATATATATATATATATATATATATATATATATATTTATTTATTTTTTTTTTCGCTCGTATAAAAGTGGAAGTGATTATGAAAATTAATCTCCATTTTTTTAAACATAGGGTCAAGTTCTATTATTTTGAAAATTTTACCTGTTCTTTTGTTTCAACTATACAAGTTTTGGTTAGAATCAACCTTAGGAAGAAGTTTTCCTTACATCAGTCGCAAAAGGTATCAATAACAAAACAAAGATTCTCTACAGAAAAGTTATTTTTTTTAAACTCTACAATTGTTGTCTAGAAGAATTCTTAAGGAATCAATGAATTCCTCCCCACTCGTTGAAATTACGAGATTCAAAGAGTAATCCAACTATGCATTTTAAACTTAAAGAATAAGAGGTCTCATCAAGATCCGACTTATCATGATCATAAAGATTATAACTAACTGACATTGCCATACTGCATATCAAAGCAGGGTAATGGCTTGAGATTGTTTCAATCAAAAGACAAGGGGTCTCATCACGAGCCGGCTTGTTCAGTTAAGTTAAAAATCAAGTGAATGGCACTGCCAATTTTGGCCACCAAACCAAGACATTTTTATTTAAGAATTAAAAGGGAAATAAGAAAAGAAAAAGCAATATATGTTGGAAATAATATTGAGAGGGGGGGTGAAGCAGTATTAGCAAATCAATAATATTTTCATTTCTATTATCAAATTCATATACGCTACTTCAGTTAATGCAACCCACATGTATACGCAATTGTGTTTAATGCAACTAGCGTATATACAGTAAAATTATGATTCAGTTAGTTGATCTTTAATGAGTGCATCAGAACATTATTAACCATATAAACAGTAAATAGGTGTAGTAAAGCAAAACAAATCATCACACATAAGAAGCACACATGAACACCATGATATAAGGTGGAAACCCAATGTGGATGAAAACCACCTATTGCAATTGTCTCTATCTTCCTTTTAATAAGAAACTTTGTTTTACAATTTTGTACTGGTGCAGACTCATACCAGTACGTAGGCACCCACCTGTAGAAGGCTACAACCTTCTCTCGTTCTCCAGCTACTATTGGAAGGGACCTATAAGCCCCTAGCTCTTGTACTAGCTGATGTACTAGTACGTAGGTGCTGACCTACAGAAGACTACAACCTTCTCTTTTCTTCCAGGGACCACGTTTCATAAATTTTCATACTGGATCCATCAATACAAAACAATCACCACTGCAATACAACCATCAACTCTGAATCAACTAACAACTAAATCACTAAACCTTATCATCAAAACACAGTCACCAGAACATAGAGCAGAGCCCATAACTTTGCAATAACCACTAGAACCAACAACAAACTCAAATATCAAATCTCATAATGTATACGCTAGTTGACTGTGTCGAACTAGCATGTATATGCTCTTTCACCAAAGGGAACCCACGTACAGATCTGAAAATAATTACTTATACCTTCGTTGCAATTTTCAACTTCAGATATACCCAAAACATAAGATATAAAGGATAAGACATGTGTCATTATTCAGATCTATTCATGATCATACCATATAATGATAATGCATTTTAGTCTTCACAATCCCAGTCCATCAACCTTCATCAACCACATAGGTGCACTCTTGGTTCAGATCAAGCAATGCATCACAAACCCATAACTTGCATACTAGATCTCACCCTTGATCAAATATACATTACTTGAATCCTTGCATTGGCCTAATGATCTCCTCCTCCTTTTATAGTCTTAAGCCTTACTCAATACCATGGTCCAAAACCACTTAGAACCAATACCTTGGACCAAATACCTGGGGTCAACACGTTGGGCAAGATACCTTAGACCAATACCATAGATCACAATACCATGGACCAAATACCACGGACCAAACCCAAGTTCTACAACATGTACGTGCCTTTCCTTGCGTGAAAGTGCATGTATACGCATACGCGTCTTTTGGTCAGAACCCGCGTATATATGCGGCTAGGTCAAAAGGGAACCTGCATATATCTCTTTTTCCTTCATTCTGAGAGCCTGAATTATGATCTGTCATCTGAGTGAGTTTCCATCAAGGAAAACACTTGTGTCATACCTGTATCATAATGCCAACAATCTCCCCCTTTGGACTTGATGGCAAAAACCACACCAAGTCACTCTCCCCCTTTGACATCAAGAGCAAAGGGTGAATCAAGATATTCTCTCCCTTGTCCATACTCCCCTTGAGTACATGCTGAAATCTCTGATTGAGCTCCCTCTTTATAGATGCCAAGATGTACCAATCCGTCCATGCTCCCCCTGAGCAAAGATAACATGACTCTATAACTCAACTAAGTGAATATGACCTGCCAATAACTCATACATACATCAATCTCCCAACCAAGTGGGGATACACCATTTTGACTCATTCACCCAATCAAGTGGGGATATACCAATTGTTTATACATGTCTGAAATAGACATTATTACATCATTCTTCCCATGCAAAGTGGGGTTACAAATTACATCATATGACTCATGGGTCTTCAACAGAAATACATGATATTTTTAACAAAGACCAACGACCTAAACAAGATCATGATAGTCATCAACAACTATCATACACCATATGATCTGCATCATAAGCATTCAGACTTGAAACCTGCAATACCATTCTCTTGGCCAACCAGCAATAAGTAGCAAGATGAATCATAAGCATTATCACCAAAGACTTCTAACCATAATGCCAACAATCATTATTCGAAGCATATGCTCCCCCTGAACCTATGCCAACCAGCATGACCAAGCCATATCATACTTCTTTTCCTGTTCTGTTGCTTTTTCTTCAGAGCTCCATATACATGACCTTGCAGCCTCTAACTCGCATATGTACACATCTTGACTTCATAATATCTGCGTATGCAAGATGGAATACTGAAGGTTTATACTTTAAGCTTCCCCTGGGTCTATTATGTCTGCTGACTAAGTTATGCCACATCTTTCTGACACTAATTCTGTCTCTTGAGATTGAGATGTTGTATGCTCCTTTTGCTTTGGTGTCCAAATTTTGCTCCTGCATTCCTTTACTTTATGTCTAAACTTGTTACATGCATAACATCTTACATGTTTCATATTCCTTTTATTGCAATCAATAGCTTTGTGACCAAACATATTGCAAGAAAAGCAATATCCCTTAAAGTACCTGGAACGTGATGATCTTTCTTGAACCATTCTACTTCTGCATCTGGCTGCAACATGTCCAATATTATGACATTCATAACATTCAACATTATTCATCGGAGGAAATAACCATCTATCACTTCCATAGTTAAGAGCAAAATATCTTCTTTGAAGAATTTCTTTCCTTGGTTGTTGCTGGGGTTGACCACTTATTTCAGATTTTGCATTAGAATTCCTTCCCTCACCCTGTAAGCTAGATTCACTTTCGACAGTTTCATAAAAGCCAATACTAGTTTTGATAGTGGGGGATCTTTGACTACTAAGAATATCATCCAAAATCTTAGTACTGTCTTGAAATCATAACAGTTTATCATTTTCTTCTAATTTACCTTTTAAGATATTTACCTCAACCTGATGTTGTTCTTCCTTTTCTAGATATTGCTTCCTTATGTTTTCTTCAGCTTTTCTTCCTTCTTCCACTTGTTGCCTTAATTCATGCACTTCATGTTCTTGTTCTTCAAGAGCTTCTTTATTCTGCTTCTTTGATTCTTTAAGAGAGAGGATCTTAGATTCAAGTCTCTGAATTGTTATGCTATGATCTTTTACTACATCTTGTAGCTGCTTCCTTACTCTGGTTACTGTCTCCAGCTGTTCTTTTAATCTGGTAACTTCTTTTGTTTCTACGTCCTTATTTTCATATGCCATAAGAAGTATAATGTCTTCATCACTATTGGATGAATCATTACTTTTATCATGAGTATAGTAACTTATATTACCTTCTTCAGACATCTTTCGTTTGTTATGAGGGCATCTAGCAGCGTAATGACCAACTCTACCACAAGAAAAGCATTTGAAGGGTAGCTTACCTTTGAACCTTCCAGATCCTCGTTCAAGATTCTTGACAAAATTTACCTCATATTCTTCTTCTAAAATGTATCCTGATTCACTGAGTTTTTCTTTTCCATTTGCTGATACTTTAAATGCGGCTTCTCTCATATTTGATGGTCCTCCTTTTCTCATCTCAAAAGCAGTTAAGATTCCGTGAAGCTGCGTCATAGTGATTTTCTGCAGATCCTCCTTTTCTTCTATGGTAGACACTTTAGATTCAAATTTAGTAGACAAGGATCTCAAAACTTTCTCGAAAAAGACAACTTCCTTAATTTCTTCACCCAGATTCTTCATAGAATTCACAAAATCATCTATACGTAGGAAGTAATTAGCTATGCTTTCATTACTATGCATCTTAAGAGTTTCATACCAAATTCTGAAAGTTTGAAGCTTAGCACGTTTTACCTGATCATCTCCTTCGTAGCTTAGAATGATTTTGTCCCATATTTCTTTGGCTGATTTGAGTTGCATGACCTTGACAAACTCTAATTTTGACAAACTTCCCAATAAGACGGTAACAACTTTGGCATTGAGTTCATATTGCTTTCTACCTGCCGTATCTATAGGAATTGTTGATGGATAGTTATATCCTCCTTCGACGATTTCTGAAATATCCGTTCCAAGCAATTGTAGATAGGCTGTGGTTCTTATCTTCCAATATATAAAATTTCTCCCATCGAAGATTGGTGGTCTGATGGCTCCCTCTCTTTCTTGATTACTCATCCTGATGGATCTTCCTTCAAGCGATCAAGCTTCTTCCGAAGGACCTGCTATGATACCAATTGTTGGAAATAATACTGAGAGGGGGGGTGAATCAGTATTAGAAAATTAATAATCTTTTCATTTCCATTATCAGATTCATATACGCTACTTCAGTTAAGGCAACCCGCATGTATACGCAATTGTGTTTAATGTAACTAGCATATATCCAGTAAACTTATGATTCAGTTAGTTTATCTTTAATGAGTGCATCAGAACATTATTAACCATATAAACATTAAACAGGTGCAATAAAGAAGAATAGATCATCACACATAAGAAGCACACATAAACACCATGATATAAAGTGGAAACCCAATGTGGGTGAAAACCACCTGCTGCAATCATCTTTATCTTCCTTTTAATAAGAAACTTCTTTTTACAATTTTGTACTGGTGCAAACTCATACTAGTACGCAGGCACCCACCTGCAGAAGGCTACAACCTTCTCTCGTTCTCCAGCTACCACTGGAAGGGAGCTACAACCCCCTAGCTCTTGTACTAGCTGATGTACTAGTACGTAGGTGCTGACCTACAGAAGGCTACAACCTTCTCTTTTCTTCCAGGGACCACGTTTCATTAATTTTCATATTGGATCCATCAATATAAAAAATCACCACTGCAATACAACCTTCAACTCTGAATCACCCAACAACTGAATCATTAAAACCCTGTCATCAAAACAAAGTCACCAGAACATAGAGCAGAGCCCAGAACTCTACAATAACCACTAGAACCAACAGCAACCCCAAATATCAAATCTCATAATGTATACGCTACTTGACTGTGTCGAACCAACGTGTATATGCTCTTTCACTAAAGGGAACCTGTGTATAGATCTGAAAATAATTACTTATACCTTCGCTGGAATTTTCAACTTCAGATATACCCAGAACATAAGATATAAAGGATAAGACATGCGTCAATATTCAGATCTATTCATGATCATACCATATAATGATAATGCATTTTAGTCTTCATGATCCCGATCCATCAACCTTCATCAACCGCATAGGTGCACTCTTGGTTCATATCAAGCAAAGCATCACAAACCCATAACCTGCATACTAGATCGCACCCTTCATCAGATATTCATTACTTGAATCCTTGCACTAGCCTAATGATCTCCCCCTCCTTTTATAGTCTTAGGTGTTACTCAATACCATGGTCCAAAACCACTTAGAACCAATACCTTGGACCAAATACCTGGGGTCAACACGTTAGACAAGATACCTTGGACCAATACCATGGATCACAATACCGTGGACCAAATACCGCGGACCAAAACCAAGTTCTCCAACATGTACGCGCCTTTCCTTACATGAAAGTGCGTGTATACGCATACGCATCTTTTGGTCGGCGAACCCGTGTATATACGTAGCTAGGTCAAAAGGGAAACTGCATATATCTCTTTTTCCTTCATTCTGAGAGCCTGAACTATGATCTGTCATCTGAGCGAGTTGCCATCAAGGACAACACTTGTGTCATACCTCTATCATAATGCCAACAATAAATGGATACAAGGTTTTATCTTTGAAAATTGCATACTTCTCAAATAGGATACTGGATCATTGCTAGGTAACAGGTACCCTATCGAGGCTATGAATGTCTGCTGGCAACAGAGGCTCTACCTACGACAAATGAGTATACATAAACTGATCTAAAGAGATGTCTTTGTTTTCATCTTTACAACCAAGTAATGACTGATGTGAGTAAAATGAATAACTCTGGGAAGAAGATGATCAGAATAAAGATAGTTAGAACAAGATGTTGTTATTAATAAATAACACTATTTACCTTATATTTCTACAATGAAGTTTCATTTTCAAAACCATTTCTATTTTGGAAGTTTTAGAAAATAAAAAAAACCATCAGAGATAACTGGTTCTTCCAAGTGAATCGCCAATTGTTGTGCCTATCAACAACCCCCCCGCCCCCCCTTTTATTAGTGTTAGTAATAACATTAATAAATGGGGACCCTTTCAAAGAATTAAATCTTAACATACAATGTTGCCTTTTTGTTTTTAGAATAAAACAAGATGTTAAGTGGAAGTTGCTAAAACATGGAAATTTACCTTTTCATACTCCAAGTGCATAAAAAATCACAAACTATAAGTTTCTTATTAAAAAGTGCTACATGACCATAAGGCCTAAGAATAGCTTTATAACGAAAAGTTTTGAATATTTAAAGTAAACCTTGAAAATCCCGCTTTAGAAAAGATTATCCTCGCATCGCAAAAGGTTACAGCGAACATCCCTTATAAAAGTTACTCCTTGAAAATGCGATCCTCGAGAATGCGAGATCATGAAGCTTACAACCTCATCACATCACAAATTCCAATATCGCAGCGCTACTTTATGAAACATAAGCAAATATCGTGAAATGTGATAGCGTCTCGCAAATCGCATATCGCAGCAACTCATGTAACGATGGTTTTTAACGAGAACAGGTTTTGCGATATAGCAATCTGCAATATTGCGAAGCAAATTGAAAAATCATTTTTATCGCAATTCGGAGGGCTCAAGGTTCTATGAGAAGTACTTTCTAACGTTTGATGCAAAGTTATGAACATTAAAGTTTAGCATAATAGTCCATCAGTGGTCATTTATTAAAACGATTAGGATCAATGTAAAGGACTATTTGATGCAAGTTGATATCTTTTGATGTGATTTAGAGTTAAATACCTCCCGTCACCTTATTTGCATCCTTCTATTGATTATTCCTTTATTAACTATCATCTTTATCATATTTTTTCTCTCTACTTATAACTTTCAGGAAGAACACACATAGCGTAATACACGAAGAAATGGGGAAGAAAGGCAAGGCTTCCGCATCTGAGAAGACAAAATTGACCCCATTATTCACAGACACTACCTGTAGTTGGGACGCAGGGATATCTACGTGGGAAGATATGTATCAGTTGTTAGAGGATGAAAAGCCAAGAATTATGGAAGTTACAGTTATAGCAGATGGATGCGGCGCTTATAAAGCATCCCTAACTGACCTTGCATGCTCGTTTCTACACCGCATTGCGGCGAGGCCAAAGATAATCCCCTACACCGACATGGTGAAATGGATTATAGATGACACAGAAATATCTGAGAGACAATTCAAGATGGCCATCTAGGAAGTCATGGGGTCATTTACCCCAAACAATTTGAGGCATATGTACCACTTAACAGAACCCCAGGTCAGCTACAACAAGCAATTTGTCAAGAAGTTTGCCAAGGAGAATGAAGTCTTGGAAGAATGCACAAAGCACTGGTCAACCAATGAGGAAGGACTAAAAAGGGATAAAAACGGTATGTACGCCACTGGCTCTCTTTGTTCTCCTTACTATTTTGCCGCTGCAATGTTATGTAGACTATTTGGGAAACCAGACATCAACATGTTTTCATCAAAATGGTTACCACTAGTGGATGCAGCTATCAATGCCACAAAAATGAATTGGGCCCAAATTCTATCAAATAATTTAGACACTGCAATTTTAGAATACATAAGAAAGAGAAGCATTGCTTTGAGGGTTTACCCTCCATTCTTTTTTAGCGCCTATGTTATGGACACTATTTGTTTTGTTTCCGAATTTCCGATTATGGGATGGAAGTGGATGGTACAAAATCCACTTCCCATTCAGATTTATCACAAAGTCATGTGGGAATCAAATTTTGTGCCATAATTCTTCAAAATTTGTCACGGAGTTATACTCCCAATCCATAAAAAGATCTACAACAAAGATGCCCCAAGGTTTTCCCAAGAAGCTGAGGTGGATATTCTCTTTGTGGCAAGGTGGTTTGGGGAAGAATTTTTCACTTATATCAGAGTGTTTGGCAGCATTGCTTCACCCCATGTGCTACCTTATTACGTCCCAGACAAACTGATGGCTAGGGAGATAGCCTATCATACCTATGGCGTGGCGAGAATGAGAAAGGTACTGAAAGATTGCAAGAAGGCCATTTGGCCCCAATTTCCTGTAATATGTAGAGCATTTGCATTGCATGACTTAGGTCATGCTTTTAGAGAAGTTGATAATGGATAATGTATTATGTTTACAACTACCAAAGTTCTCGAGAAGGCAATATGATCCCTTTGGTGTTGTAAGTAATTTTACTACAATGTTTAAAATAAAAGTATTTTCCAATGAATAAGATCTCTTTGATGATGTTTTCTTGCAGAAGAACACCTTCAAAGAAGTTCAGCATACAACACGGATCTTTTTGACCAATAATCTCTCCAAAAATTTGACAATTATAGAAAACAGAGGTTATCTAAGGTCCCATTGGACCAATTGCTCATTGAACCAATAAGAGAACCTACTCCCAGTGTTAGCATAAGTGAGGATTCAAAAGGGAAGTCCAAAACAAGTTTTGAAAAGGAATCAGCTGAAAAGTCTGGAGATTAATCCAAGAGTGAACATAGTAAAAATGAGGAGTCAATAAAAGACAGCTCAGTCTACGGCAAAGTCTGATCAGTAGGCTTTGTCCCCAAAGCAAGCTGAAGTTTCCACCCCTCTTACAAAGCAAACAAAGCCACTCGTTATTGATCTAGAAGGGGAATGAGAAAATTTTAATAAGTTAATTAACACAGAAGAACAGAGTGCAGAGCCACTGACAAATCCAAAAGAGACGACCACGGAGATGGTATTAGAAAGGGCTATCAACACTCAGGAAGCGGAGCACATTCCTATTGATCCCTCATCTGAGATTGTACTAAGAATAGAGGAAATTCCTCCTCTAGATGTGTTTTATAGCCCTCAACATAAAGTTGTCGTCAGAAGGCAAAGAAAGAAATGAAAATTGGATTTTGTGCTCACTCCCGAGGATGAACCTTTGGATGTTCTTTGAAAAGACCCCTCTACAGACCCGTTGGAAAATCTTACTAGACTCTCATAGGTAGCAGGTGCATATGCTCCAACAATTATTGATAAAGCAGCAGAGGTTCAATTATTACTTAAAGAAAAAGAAGATAGGATTTTGTTTTTGCAACAACAATTACAGCAAGTCAGCATCAATCAACAAGTGGAAACACAGTTGGAAAAACTCCAGTAAGACTTCCAGCAAATGCAATTTGCACATCAAAGTAGTTTGGTTAGTAAAGAAGAGCAATTACAAGGTATAATAGAACTTCATAAAGATGATCCCAAAATTGGGGAGTTTATCATAGAAGCACTTGCTCTCAATTCCTATCTCTTGCAACAGAAAGAACTACTATGCCAGAAGATTTCGCAATGGAATTCCCATTGCGAAATGAGCGATAATATTACAAATCAAGTTGTAGAATTACAACTTGAATATGATTCAATTTTTAAGAAGGTCTCAAACTTCTTGAACTAGTAGAAATTTGAAGAAGGAAAAAGAGCAGACACACCTAGAATTGATGAAACACACAAGGAAATTTTATTCGCGAAATGTGATTCTCGGCTAAAGGAAGCGGAACAAGCAACGGAAGATGTAGTGGCAGTAGCGAAAACTGTCATTGAATGCATAAATTAAAATCTACACAAGGCCAATTTGGTAGCAGAGACCACCCTGGGTTGCTTTCCAAAAGCACAACAGCTTCAAACAGTGTGGAAACAAATAGTAGAGGAAAGGGCAGAGGCGATTAAACAGGTAAACAAATTAAACTTGGAAACATACTGGTAGTACCTGGTAAAACCACATAGCCAATGGATGACCCTGAAGTGCCTCATAACTTCTGCCAAGAAGATAGTGCCAGCTCTTACCAACGTCGTATTTGCAGGACAGTTAAAAGTTGAAGTTAGCCAACCAACACTCTTGAAACTGATGTTGAATATTTGCGATCTAAAGGATCAGATGTAGGATTTATCATAGATATAGTTTATTTTTGTTTCAGTTTATTTTTACTTAAAATGAGGCAGGTCGTTCAAATCTCCTCATCTATTTTTGTAATATTTATTTTTAGATTTCATAGAATAGTATTTAAACCCCTCTCATGCATTTAGAGGGGGGTCCAAAGTTTTATAAAAAACATTCTTCAAAACGTGCATTTTTCGCCCCACTAAGGAGGATTTGATAAAATCAATGGAACGAGATTTATTTTCTATATGAGTTTAATATCTACTACTGAAATTACAGTTTTGTACTCTTAGTGGATGTTAAGTAATTTGAAGATAGATTGATATTGCTGCAGCTCATGAGTAGGACGTATTACAAATGGTATTTTTATCTCCTAATGCTTTTTACTTATGTGTCAAGCAATAAATTATTTTTAGTTATTTATATATGAAAGTTTGAATGTTTTAGTTATCATTATTACACTTTTGTATGGTGATGACTTACTTTTTATGCTGAATATGTGAATGACTCTTATGCGATATGTTTCTCATATTGTTTCGGCTAACTTTTTATATGAAACAATCATTTTTAAATGGATTATCTTATTATTGTGATTGAATGATCTTTATTACCAATTGTTTTTAGAAATTATTTTAGATCGCATAAGTAAACATTACTCCCAGGATAGTTTAAAGTTAGATGTTATCTTTGATTATGATAGATTGCATATGATACTTAGAAGATAGATTAGATTTAAACAAGTATTCACCCCATAAAACCCCAAAAGGAAAAACATCATCCCGTTAGTACACACATCATAAATAGATTGGGAAACTGGTCCCATCATCCCCAGTCGGAGCCACTACTCCAAACAGAAAAGGAGTTGCATTAAGGTTCGGACTGGGTGGTTATCCCCTTTGTTGGAGTCCCAATTTTTCGAGCCTTCAACACCCAACAACGACGCCAGATTGATGTTGTATCTCTAAGATGATAATGGTCAGATATCATGCCAGAGCATCTAAGATAATTGATTTGGGGGTTTTGTTTTAATTTGGAGGACCAATGAATGAAATAGATGTAACACTGTAATGCCTAACCTTGTGAATAATATTAATATCAAAGAAAAGGGCTGCTATAAAATTTCACACAGTGATATAGCTTGTATTGTGGCGAGCAGAAACAAACAAATGATATGATTATCATAGTTTTCAAATTGAAAATTAAATAATCATAAGTATGAAAACCTTTAAACTATGTTTAGAAGGTTTAAGAGAATATGCTTAAGCTTACAAAAGATGCTGGTGATTTATTGATTCAGAGGGAATTGATTAAACAAATAGTCCATTAATTCATTCTCTTTATAGATTATCACTTCAGAAGCTTATAGGAATAGATTGAAACCCAATTATTTCTACCTAGTTATCTCTGTAAGACATAAGAATATGAAGAAAAACATAATGAGTAATACTAGAAAAAATTACAAGAAACACAAACTGTGTAAAACAGAATTCAGAATCATTTGCTTTGTATTAATGATCCAGAAAAGTCAAGCACATCAAATGTTTAGAAATGCTTCTTCAAGGGTGCAACCCTTAATAACTCGTGAAGAGAGCTATTTATACAACAATAAAACTAAGAAAAGATCCTAAAATGTTTTTACAAAAATAGATTATTATAAAATCAAAATAAAGACTGCTAGTTGATCTGGCACTATTTTGATGTTTCACTATTGGTGACTATCGTTGAAAAAAACTGAAAATTGTTGTAGTTGGCTAATTGTTCCTCCAAAAGCTAAATGTTGTTTGATTTTCATGTTGGATGTCATATTTACTTATGACCTTTCATCTGATACATTTTGACTTGTATTTATTTATCTGTCTCCTCTGTTTAGTCTTTTACCATGAATGCTATGTCACCTGCTTTTACTTTTACCAGTCACAGTAATTCACATCATTTGGTATATTTTATTCTTATCCCGCATTTATGTCTTTAGTAAAAGTGAATTTCGTTGAAGACCTGTTTGACTCCATGTGAAAATGTGATATGTTGTTGCTGATTTATCTCTTTTTTAACAGTTACTGCCTCTATGTATAACTGTCTTTTCCTTCTAAATAAAGCCTTTTGAGTAGATTTCTTTGCGAATCTTGGAGTAAATAGATTTTGGAACTTGTATCAAAACTGTTTATCCAAGCTTCTGGCCTTCTAATCACCTGCAAAACAAAACAATCATTAATAAAAACATAGGTTGACAGGGAGGTGATAAATGGCTTTATTTGAGCTGAGAGCTCTGTGGACGGATTCCGGAGTGTGTTTAGAAGGTAGTCATTTGTAAAATTGGGTTGTAGATTCTTTGGGTGGCACAGGAAAGCTTAGGCAGGTTTCACTGTGCAAACGGGCGAAAAGAGTGAAAATGAGGGTCTTTGGCTTTTTAACGGGTAATGTTTAAAATTTGGCGCGGAATTCGATAAGTGAACAGTGGATGGTTTCGGCCTACACGGGGAGGCGGTATTAAGGTTCATCACACCGCTTTTGGCACTCAGGCAGTTTTTTTATGAGAGCACGCGAGTTAACCTAAAGTTGCCACATAATCGAAAGGGTCCTAAGAAAAACCACGAGTCTCGCATGTTATCGGGCTTTTAACGGTCGAACATTGGGAGCATGTGATATGGATGTGGATCGTTGGATTTTGAAGTGGGTGATCGGAGGGCTGTTGCGCAGTTGAGATGCACAAAGGGAAATCAACGGAGATTAGCGGGGCCAGGGGTTAATTACAAGTGATTTGTAATAAATTTAATGAATAAAGTGCAGGTTGAAAATATAATAAGTGGGTTTAATACAGTGGGACCGGGTTAAAATATAGCCGAGGTTTATTAATCGCACCAAGGGTGGTGGGTTAAAAGGATTTATATCGGGAAACAGTGAATTTGCTAAGTTAAGTAAGATAAAGTGGGGAGGAGACAAAACTTATGATAAAGGGTCTTTATAGGTTAAAAGGGTTTTGTCGGGAAAAATATGAATGGTGGAGTTAAAGTTAAATAATGTGGGTGGGGGAATTTAAACTTAGAATAAAGGGGTTTTTTGGGTTTTTTGCGTGAAATAGGGAAATTAATGAGATGAAAGTGAATATTTCAAAGGGGAATGGTTTTCACATTAGGGAAAAGGGATTTGGGTAGGGGAATGACCTTTGGAGGGTAATTTTCTAGGAAAATGTGTGAAACCAAGGGGAAAATGATAAAATGAAGGGAAAAGGGGAAATTAGTAAGTATGTAGTGGGGGATGAAATGAAATGCGGGGAAGTTTAATTAAATCAGCTTGTGAACATCCTTTCACTTTCATAACTGCTCCTGCACACTGAAACATATGATCAAGCATGATAAATATGCTTATGCTTTGACAAGCTTGTACTTCTGCAACATTTCGTCTACCTACCCTTTACTTACCCTAAAAAAATTTCTTCACTTTATTGGGTGCATTTAAGCTAGCAACCCAATATTTCTTTTCATGAATAATTTACCTCTATACCTTATTCTCTCCATTAGCTCAGATTAAACTGTTGAGCCAATTTTATTTTCTACCTATGACAATCAATTTAAAACAACTCCAATTATGATTAAACTGTATAATTGGATTAAATAAACTAGTCTGGAATCTAAAAAAACTTCACACAACTATTATTTTCAAAAGTGAATTAGAGTAAAAGTAGTGGCATTTAGATTTGCAACACTTTTAGAGTTTATTGCATTTTGTTTTTCTCTCTAACCTAACATTTTTATTTTTTCCTTTATTTTTTAGGGCATCTATTCTAACATTTTTTTTGATATGGACATATTAATCAAAATATTTTCTGACATTTTTATTCAATATTGTTTTTGTCCATATCCTAGCTTAACATTTTTTGAAAAATATTTTTATTTTTTTGGACTAATTTATTTTAACTTACCAAAACCAAAAAATGCTGCAACAAAGGGGATACGATTGGAAATCCTTGCCACATGGGTCGAGGTCATGTACTTTGTGGTGTGATACATTACTTGTGAAGGTTGGATCGCTACCTTGTTCAAATACCATTTTAAACTTTTTCCATGCCTTAGGTTCCGTCACGTGCATTCTCTAGATATGCCATATTTCTTATGGAATAACCTTGATTTAATGGCACAGTTTGCTCGTCGATCGCATCAATAGTTGGAGGTCTTCACACACCACAGGCTTGTCAGGCTTCTAGTGGTGCATACCCTATCAGAGGCTTCTATGGCTTAGCCATAATTCACTGAATTAGCAGAAGAGGAACTTGTGGCCATGATGTCAGCAAGAGAGGAAGAGGAATTAGTGCAAGAGGAAGAAGCCACAAATGGCACTATGACACAAGAACCAGCGTCATTTGCCGAACAATTGGAAGAATTGGTGACGAAGTAGGCTATAGTACAATCACTAGTAGAGGAAGGGGCTGCAGACGATGCTATTACACAAGAACCAACGTCGACTGTCGACTTGGAAGAAGGAGAAATGGAAGAGGAAGGAAGTGCAGTCGACGTTGTTACACAAGAATCAGTGTCGACCCCTAAACTGATGGAAGAATTGTCGACAATGGAAGAAACTGCAGGCGATGTTCTTACACAAGAACGAGTGTCTCCTGCCAAAGTGGTGGAGAAACCATAGGAAGAAGTATAAGCCATAGTCGATGTTGTTACACAAGAACCAACGTTGACTTCTGAGCAAGAAGCTGAAAAGGAAAAACAGGTGGCAGAGGAAGAAAAGGAGAAAGAAAGTGCGGAACATCCAGGGGAAGAAGAAAGAATTGAAACAACAGGTGCTGAAAGGATGGAAATCAAGGAGGATATCCCTCATTCTTCGCTTCTCGCTTCCCTTATAAGAGGGGCAAGAAAATTTCGCTCCCCTAGATGTTGTTAGAAAATTATATATTACAGAGCAATGGAACACATAAAATATTGTAGAAATATAAACACAGAAAATGCATAAAACAAGAGAGACATAGATATACGTGGTTCACCAAGTTTGGGCTACGTCCATGGAGAAACAACCAGTCCTTCCTTTTATATTATCCAGCAAACTGAAGAGATACAACCTACAACAGATCCACTGTAATTCCCTCCTCGCTTTCAATCTCCTCTCTCTTCCTCACTCATAATACAAATCTACATAGACACAATACAATTCCCTCATATATAGCGAGGGGTTGCCTTCTAGGGAAAAAAACCCTAAATTAAACATAAATTCTATCGTCAGATCTCTGCCTAATGAACAACCTAGTTCGACTACGAAATTACAACATTTTACAAGGCAATTTTACATCTGTTTTTGGCTTCAGGGGCGCTGCCCCCGATCCCCCCTACAACGAATATTTTACAGGTGGCGTTGCCACCCATTATGAACTGGGGTCCAATGCGGTGATACCTTTGAATACATAATATAATTAGGCTCCACACCCAATAGATGCTCGGTGAAAGAAAAGATCTCTCCCTCGATAATTAAATTTGTAGGGACAACTATGGGCACCATCGTCGACACTATTACATAAGAACTAGTGTTGACCAAGGGGCAAGCTGAAGAAACTTTGGCTATTGTTGTTTGCACAGGACCATTGGAAGAAATCATTGCTGGTCATACCAACCTGCAAGGGCCAGAACCAATTTTTGAGCAAATGGAGGAAGCTAACCAAGCAACATAACAGCCACAGGAAAAGGGTGTTGAAAATATTACTCCACAACGGCCTGCAATGTCTCCAGAGTCATTTAGGGAAGATGTGGGGGTTTTAAGGCATGCAAAAGAAGATGTTGGGGTGCCCCCCAAGTTGAGGAGTAGAGAGAAGAAATAAGGGTGAAACAGGATCTGGTTAACGAGTTTCCTGACGTCAATATGCCGAATCCAACACCGCCATGAGACCAATGGAGGAGGCTGTCATCAAACAAGAACTCATTGAACAATGTGCAAAGAGAAGGGCCCCCATCCATGAAAGGTATCGGTCACAATTTAAAGAGAATATGCAATTAAAAATTGAGACTAGTAAGCTAAGGAAGCAGGTGTTACGCTTACGAACACAGGTGAGGAATAATAAGGGGAATGCCGGTCGGGCTGTTGCAAATCCTAGATTTGAAACCACTTCAGCAACAGTACTGACAGAGCCATTTTGCATCTGTTTGAGTCACGAGAATTCTTGTTCACCGCTAAAATTCATAAATGGCAAGCTACTTGATCTGATTTAAAATATTAGATTGTTGTGATAAGATCCTCCTTAGATTAGAAACAAAATTATTTCATTGTGCTTAAGGATTCATGAATTTTTGCAAGTGAAAAATGAGTTTTTTTGTTAATTTTATGAGCAATTAAACATGAATAAGAGACTGAAAAACATCATAAACATGTAGAGAACATCATCAAAAACACATTACAATAGGAACATGATAAAGGAGTTTACCCCTCTTGGGCTACGTCTCCTTGGTCTAGCTTCCAATGGCTTGGGTCTCTCTATTATGCTCAAAAGTGTAAAAATATGTGTTTACAATGCTCAAATGCTTCTGAAACCTACTCCAATGAGTCCAGAATACTAAAAAATGGTACCCTAGCCTCTTTCTGCTGCCCCTTTCTTCGAAAATTGCCTTAGTTATGACTTCTGCCAATCTTTCCACAATTTCCTCCTCTAAATCTGGCTAACTTCTAGTTAAATTCATTATCTAGAGTTAATTATGGCAGTTCCTTTGAAATTGGTGTTCCCACCAACTTACCCGCCAACGATCCTGTCTATCTCACACTGAAGGTCGAGTTCTCACATGCAAGGTGGTTAGGTTTGGCGGTTAAGGCGATGGTTTCGGCTTGTGGCCGTAAGGTGGGGTTCACATGCCATGGTTAGGGAGGCTAGCTCCTAAGACTGGTGGTTGGCAGTGTGGTTACCATGGCGGTAACATAACTACTACAAGCTGTGGATGAGGTGGTCACATGGGAGGGCCACCGACGGTTACATTGGCGGTCTCCCCCCCAACCTGGTGGTTAGTTCATAATAATACAAACCCGCTTGCATTGATAGTTAAGAACCATCATGCGGGTGCAACGGTAGGCCTTGGCAATGCGAAACAGGAGGTCGCGGGATCGAGCCCGGCCTCCGACTTGTATTACCAACCAATATTTTAGTTGACCACTAGGAGGACACATGGCAACCATAAACTATTAGCACCAATAGTTCCATCGCAAATTGCAATTGGTCAGAGGATGGGTGATTCTCCATAATGGGCGCTGTGTTGTGCAGTATGTGATTTCAATATCACAATCGCAACCTGACTCTGTCAGGGTCGATTATGTAAATGAACTTGATCCATGCAATGTGTGATTGCAATTTATCATGTTGTACTCCGACTTCACTCTAGGGCTGATTCTTTACCACTGACCTGCCTCCGTTTTGCGATTGCGATATCGCAAATCACAACCTAGTAGTATTGGGGACCTCTTCCTTTTGTGATCTGCGAAATGCGGGGCCAAGGGAAGCCTACCACTTGGTGCTTCTCCATTCTCATAAGACTCTTTCCACGTCATCTTCTCCTGCCATCTATCCAAGTCAAACCTGAACTTTGATTTGCTCTAACTTCTTCAAATGAGCTCGGATTCGAGTGTCATTCACACCGTTGGAATCAGGATGACAAGCACTTGGATTTGAAGCTAAGTTTATCGAGATTCTTCCACTTTGAGTTTTGAGCCTAATTTTGAGAACCTAATCACTCCTCCCCATTGGAAGCCTTTTAGACCCCAAAATATCACTTTCAATGTCCAGTAGGTGAGGGTACAATTCCCCCACCTTTCCAACTTCTATCCATTTGGATTTTAAAGGATTTGTACCCTTGAGCCCGACTCGAAGATAATCATCACTTCCTCTTTTTGATATCCTTGTTCTTTTGTCAAGTATAGTGTCTTGCTGAAGGTCATCAAGGAATTATGGAGAAAAGTATTCAATGGATGGAATTTGAATATTCTCTCCTTGATCTTCAATCAAAGGAGACTCATGCAACCTTAAATTATCAACGTTAACAACAACATAAATTTTCATATATGAAGGCAAATCCAACCTGAAGGCATTGTTACCAATTTTTTCCAAAATTCTGAATGGTCCATATCTAATTGGTTTTAGCTTTTTACCTTCTCCTTAGAGTCTCTCTTTGTTAATGTGAATCCAAACTTCATCACCAACTTGGAACTTGTGATCTTGATGATGCTTGTCTGTAATATTCCTAATGGAAGATTTGTAGTGATAACAAAGGCAAGTAATAACATTCACAATAAAATTTTATTTCAGTAAGGAAAATATGAACATAAATTTCTCATCAACACCTAAAATCATCTTATTTTTCATTAATAAATAAACTAGAGTATAATAAAATTTGGATGAGGTGCACCTGGGCTTGCACAAGGAAAGATACAAGCCTCAGGTCATCAATACGAAATTCCCAGTTGTTGTGAATTTGCTGCTCCCAGAAAACTGCGTTGTCCCCTTAAAACTGCATTGCTTACTGAATTCAAGCTCTAATTTACCCCCTCAAAACAACCTAGAAATTTCTGCAAATTTGGGGATGTGCTCCTCTCCAAACACCCAAAAAAAACCTAGAAAGGGATTTCCTTGGTTCTAACCTACCAAATTCGACCCCTTGGGGATTGGCCTAGTTTTTCTACACTCCTTGTTGACTTGGCCCCTTGATTTGGCCCCTCAAAACTGCCTAGAAAATTCTGTATATTTACGGTTGTGATCCTTGTCAAAAACCCAGAAAGGGTTTGACCCTCCAAATTCAATCCCTTGGGGATTGACCCTCCTCCAATACTGTAACTCACTACCTGTAATTGGAATTGTTGTAACTTGATGCCACAAAGTCAGGAAACCTCCCCAAATCGGACTCCCAACAATTTCCCCGCAACCCAACTCCCCAATCCTCCTGTTAAGCCTCCTTCCAAGTAATCCCCACTAGTGACTAGGTAGTCCTAAGCGAGGATGATGCAAGCCCTTTGACCAACAGCTCGACCTGGGTATTTGATTAGCCTTCCTGCTATAATCCCTCCTCTCCTATGTGGCAACTCAATGTGAATACCTCCAGCAACCTTCCCAACTGAATTCCCTAACTCCCCTACTCCATATTGGGCATCGGATCCCCCCACAACGTGTTTTGGGCTCAATACCCAGGTGTTGGTCAAATGTATTGTAAGAATCCATGAATTATGGGCACGAAGCGCAAAGTATAGGTTGATTCATAGGGTTGTCTGCCCTAAGTTTTGTAATGTAATGTAATGTCATGTCGGCCTACCATGGGATTGTATAAATAGAGCGAGGCTCTAAGTTGTAAAGAGAGCTAAGGAAAAGGAGATAGATGAATACGAATGGTTGGAGCATAGAGTAAGAGTCTAAGTGTATTGGGTTGTAGTATTAAGAAGAGGCTCTGCAACTGAATGTGTAGAGACCTAGTAGAGTCCACAACTGAGTGCGCAGACCCCTGCAGCTAAGTGCGCAGGGAGGTGTCGAATCTGTAACCTTGAACGAAGAATAATAAAGAGAAGTTGATTCCAAATTCTGTGCATCTGCTTGTGTATTGCATTCTATACATTTATATTGTTTTTTTTATCATGTGCACTTATATGATTGCTAGATATATTGTTAATTATCACTAGTCTTACACAGATAAGTTAAGTAATCGGGTAATAACAGGTTAAATAGTAAGGAACTTAGGTATAATATGGATCGCACCCCGAGTAGGCCGCGCAAAGGCAAGATCACAGGTTGCGAGGGACTAATAGATGCGCGTAGCGATATGCATGCAGGGTCAAACTGCGGACCACTAGAAGCTCATCAGACATCCCCAAGGTGCAAAAACCTGGTTCTAGCACCCTCCCATACTACTTTGGGTGAGACCTCAGTCCGCGGTCTGCGGACTGTTGCAAAAGGGCCATTAGTATTGGGATTTGTTTGGCTAAATCACCTCTAAACCTGGGTTAGGCCCATACAATCCAACAAATGGTTCCGTTGCTAGGACCGGGATCTACATAAGGGATGTATGATGTCGTGCCACTGGAATCCAACAAAGAAAGAAATTGAAGAGTGGTTGGACAAGAAGATTCATGAGTTCTTGGTGTAGGAAAACAGAAATCTGTGAGTATCTAAGGAAAAGTGGTTGGAGCGCTACTTGTATACGAAAATCCATGAAATTTTCTTTGTATCCTTTCCTTTTGAGCTGTATGAGTGGATCACGAAGCTAGCAGACAGTCAGGGAAGGTGTAGGCTCAACAAATCAATCGTGTGGACTCTGGAATTAGTGCACAGACTAGAAGCGTCAGGAGATAAGATCGCGCAAGCTTTGGACCATTGGCTTGACCAAATTATAGGAGGATTTATCACTGAGTTCACAGTAGACATGACCTTCAGCTATAGTGAGGCAGAGCGATGTTTCCTCAAGAGGCTGCGAGGTAAGTATATCAAATCTTTGAACACTTGGATTAAGATGCTATTGTGTGAAAAGCGGGTTATGAGAATAAATTAATGTTTGGGACTACGCGAAGTGGGAATATCTACATAAGTGGAAGTAGCGAGGAATTAGAAACTAGTCCCTTAATTTCCCCCTCGCAGGAAAGAGAGGAAGAGCTCACGAAAGTTTCTCCGAGAAGCGCGGTCAGTCTGGTAAGGCAGTGAATTCCGTGCTTACCACCCCCACCTACACCGCCACCCGTCTCACCCTCCTCACCTCCATCTCCACCCACCCCACCTTCGCCACCACCACAGTTTAGTATGGAAAGTGCGATCAAACTACCGGTATTCAGAGGAGTAGGGAATGAAGATCCATACCAATTCTGGTTCGTGGTAAGAGCAGTATGGGAAGCACAAGGAGTCATGGATGATAATATCAAGAAGGCTATATTGGTGAGCACGTTGCAGGATCATGCATTTACAAGGTATATCAAGCATTCTAATGACCATCCAAACGCAAGAATTGCAGAAATCCATATCGCGCTAAACAGGGAATGTAGCAGGCCAAAGTCAGAAACACAATCAATCATTGGGTTTAAGGAGATCACAATGCTCTTGGGCGAGACCACTTGAGATTTGGACCAAATACTGAAGGGTATGGTTCGTGAAGCCAACATGACATTGACGGATGGACAGCACCGCGCATGGTTTGTAGCATCACTAACACCGCACTTAAGGACGACGTTGTCACAGCAAAAACTTTCCACCCAGGTCGAAGCTTTAGAGATGGCAATGAGATTGCATGAGACCCCTATAAAAGACCCTGGTCTAGGAGTCCAACAAATCCATGCGCAACTGCAAAATCTATGTCTGGAGATGCAAAGTTTGAAACAAGATAGGACACCTCGGCTAGAGGTGCGCGAGGAGGTATGGTGCATAAAATGCAAAGGCTAGGGGCATGAAAAGGACCATTGTCTAGTATGCGCGAATTACTTGGTAGGAGGAGGGCCGATGCCATTAAGACCTAAGGCATAGGCAGGACCAAGCACGACACCTGCATTATGGTGCACAATCTGTCAGATAGGAGGAAAACACACTATGGATAATTGTCATCTATTGCAGAAGTATAGGCAGACGTCCAAGCAATTGTTTTGTAATTTATGTAGGTTGGTAGGCCATGATGAATGCACTTGCTGAAGCTATGAACTAATGATGGATCAAACTCCTGCCTACATGGTGCAGAGCAAAACGCGAGCCCTCGACCGAAATGCAGGAATGGCGCACGCTGGATTTCAGGGGTGCGGTCGAGGTTGAGGCGGAATGGGACCAGGAAGGGGTCGCAGACAATTAATTTGTTACAATTGCGGAGGTCCAGGGCACTATGCTTGTGATTGTACAAACCTGACAAGGAAATCATGTTTGTATTGTACTCAGTTTGATCATGAGGCAGAAGACTGCCCTACATTGATAGCAAGACTACGCGAAAAATGGGTACTTCAGCCCCCTCCGACTCAGAATTTGCAGATGATGAGGTCTGAGCTGCGCGAAGAGGAAGCGAATGTAAACATGATGCTCAAGAGCAATATGACCACTAGCGATGATAAAGGGAAGCAGTCAGAAGAAAGTGCGTGGGTTCGCAAGGCTCCTACAAAGGAACCTGAATTTGATTTAGAACGTGCAAAGGAGAAATTCATGGAAGCTAGGAAGAGCTTCATGGAGGCCTCCACTTCAGGTAGTAAGGATCAACTAGTACTTGGGATGGATCCTTCAAACCAAGGGTTCTAGTGAGCTATCAACCAAATTTCCTTGGTCTACATGCAAGTCAAAATTCATATGGTGTATCTTTTATCTATGTTCTTTGTATTCCATCCCAATTCAAGTTGTGTTGTTGGATATTGTCACAGGTGGTGGTTACTTTGGGCAGTTTTCTATCTGTAATTTTCACTCAAACCTTGTTATCAAAAGGGTTGTGGGGTCAAGCGAAGCTATCAAATGTTTTTTGTGTGTTTTTTGCACAGTTCCTCATCTGGGCCTTCTTTTGAGTTGGTCGTGGTGCTCCCATCAGTTGATTTACAATATCTCGATCCTTCGGGCATATCCTTTAACTTCCCAGTATTGGTTGTCGATGTATGGTACAGTAGTTCATTTTTTATTTGGTGTTGATAGTGTTTACCTCGAATTCTCCAAGGGATATTCTTAAGAGCATAAATCTTCTTTAGTTCTAAACTCTATTTGGTGTAGTATCCCATTTGGTCGAAACATTCATTGTTATAGGTAATTGGATGATGTCTATATTGTGACCTTCTCACAGTTATCTGTGTTATGGTTTGTGGTAATTGGGGGATTGGTGTTGCGGCCTTACCCAACTATTCATCAAAATTATATTGTGGGTTGTCCCAAATTTTTTTTTGTCAAGATTTATAACAGGTTCTCATGTCCGATGGCACCACGACAATGACTCATCAGTCGAAGGAGAGGCTCATTTGTGACATCCTCATCCTGAAACCGACATCTCTTTGGTTGGGAGTTAGAGGTAAACTTCTTTAATGTTGTGCCTTAGGAGGTTCGAAGGGAAATTCAATCCTTGGAAGCACGAGAATTTGGTGAAACATTGTACCATTCATATTCTAAAGTATGTGAAAGGAAAACAAAGTGGGTAACAGACCCAGGTAAATGGAGAAAGCACATGCTATATTTCCTGCACTCAATATTTTCACACTGACAAATGGACTCTCTGCTCCATATGGTGCTAAGAGACAAACAATTTGATCATTATAAGCTATTTGTGGGTTGGGAGGAACTAAAAAGGATAATGTGGGATATCATATATGATATTGATGACATTGTGGTTCGTTTGGATAAAATTAAGCACTACATCAATTCAAATTCAGATATTGATTCCATAGCACACTAGAATGGAGAAGTGATCATGAGCGCTACACCAGTCAATATGGTCAGTGGAAATTCTTCTCCAAACCAACCAATAATCATTCTTGATGAATGATTCCACCTATGTTTTTCTACTATCCAAAGTTCCTCTCATGTGTTTTTCATGTTCTCTTGATACTTTAAGTTGTGTTTGTACTATCATCATAGCATGATTGTTTTTTCCAATGGTCATCAATTGTGTAGTCGATATATCAAATTTCCAACAACTATGGTATTTTTTGTATGTCTAGACAATCGTTAGGGCTATACGTACACTAAAGTCTTGTTGTTTGATGACAAAGTATGTCAGTAACTCTCGGGCTTGTTAGGTTAGTAGATTCTGGAATGGTTGACAAGGTCAACATAGTGTTACAAAGAACATCAGTGGTATTTTTGGATTTTGAATATCAATAGAAATCATGGTCGGATATTACCCAAAAAAAGAGAGGATGGATGTTAAAATGTTGTTAATGTTTTTAATAGTTAAAATGTTTGACAAAAATATTTTATTTATCAAATTTTATATTTGGGAGATATTGGGTATTATAATAGAATTATTTATGAATTGTAACTTGGTTTGCGTGAATTTATATTAAGTGTTAAGTTTAAATTTCATAAAGAGGAGTTGAAAGTAGGAGTTAGTTATGAAGATTACACTACTCTAATGAAAATTACACTATAAGAAATATTTATACTCTGACAAATTTCCCACAATCTTAATAACAACATTCCGATGAACATATCATTTTTCCATTCAACATATATACTATCTCCAACTTAATTACAACTTACTCCTAAAAAATTATAATAAAATTCAAAAATATATTTCAACCCACATGCATTAACATTACAATTTGATACAAGCTTACTTATTTTATATTCCCACATAAATGGACATTACACTTTTATACAAGCTTGGCTTATTTTGCATTCATATGAATAAGTGTTAGTGTCATGTTTAATCAATCAAGTACCTTGAAAGTAGGAGTTGGTTATGAAGATTACACTACTCTAATAAAAATTACACTATAAGAAATATTTATACTATAGCAAATTTCCCACAATCTTAATAACAAGATTCTGATGAACATATCATTTTTCCATTCAACATATATACTATTTCCAACTTAATTACAACTTACTCCTAAAAAATTATAATAAAATTCAAAAATATATTTCAACCCACATGCATTAACATTACAATTTCATACAAGCTTACTTATTTTATATTCCCACATAAATGGACATTACACTTTTATACAAGCTTGGCTTATTTTGCATTCATATGAATAAGTGTTAGTGTCATGTTTAATCAATCAAGTACGTACATGGTAAAGGAGATTTTATCACTATGTATAATAAAAGGCTATTTGAATTAGTTATGAATTTCACATTATTTTGATAAGGTTTATTTTAATTAAAAGTATTAAATTTAATATTTTTATGATAAATAAAATACTTAAATGTGAATATTTATTATATAAAGTTATGTTTAATAGCTTATTTATTAATATAAATTATTTTTAATTTGATAAGGTGTAGTTTAATTATATTATATATTTGTCTAAAATCATTTTAATTTTAGATTTATCAAGTATTTAAAGGATCAAATTTATTGAGGTGTAATTTTTTTAAGTATAAAAATTGAAAAAATGTTGAATTTCTGGAGCATTAATTTTTTTTGACATTTCATAGATCCGGACTTAAAATTGATCTATGTTGGTTTTGTGTGTGTAACCAACTCACACACATATGTCATGTGTCAACTCCTTGCTAAGCATAAAAGAATTCCACATCTCCTTCATTTTGAACAACAAAACAATAAAATGCTTTAACCATAAGGTTTTTTTTTTTTTTTTTTTTTTTTTTTTTTTTTTTTTTTTTTTTATTAAAAATTATATTAAATTGCTAATATAAATAATACCAGTAGTTGATTATTGAAAATAATACCCAATATAAGAACATTGAACTATTTTATTTGTGGCCACATTGAGCACATTAAAATTTTTTTTTTATTATTAATATATTTTTAGAAAGATATATCCTCATGTGACAACTGAGTGGTTGGCACAATGGGATGTTATCCCCTCCACCCAGTTTCAAATCCCATGGGGGGCATCTTTAGCCCATTGTGATAAGGCTCCCCTCGTGGAGTCTTGGCTATCACTAATCCCATGGGGGGCATCTTTAGCCCGTTGTGATAAGGCTCCCCTCATGGAGTCTTAGTTATTGCTAAGTCATAAATTATTTGTATATATGGCTTATGAGTTGTTGGATATACTCTTGGTGTTATAGTGGCAACTGCTAGGTTTGATTTTGGGCCTCACCCAACATACTCCAATGAGTTACTGATTCACCATAGTAATATGTGTGTGTGTGTGTGTGTGTGTGTCTTCTTCATATTGATAACTAGAAAGCATATATCCATGGAAAATAAATCCCCTCAAAATAAGAATGTTGTAAGTGATGCCTTTAAAACAACCTTCATAAACATTGAAATTTCACACATACACACATATATATTTGTTATTAATATTATCATAAAATGCTACATGTCAACTCCATATTAAGCATTGAAGGAATTACACATCTCTCTCATATCTTGAATTTTATTTTCGTAAACTAATTTTCTATTATATCTCTCTCACATGCAAGAGAAGTGTTGACATAAATCCACCAACATCACTGAGTTATTCACTCTTTCTCCATTTTTTGTTCCCTTGAGAGGGTCTCATTATATAGGCTTTTCTTGGACTCAAAAGGATGTATCTAGACACCTAGAGCCACGAGAAGTTAGGAAACTTCTTTAATAATTGACCCCCAACCAAATCAAGAACAAATGGGTCAAGTTAATCTTTTTGAGAGTAACCTATTCTAGAAAGTTGAACTCCCTTACTCCCATGCCAAAGACATGTTAAATACTCAAGTGTCACGATGTTCCACTAAAATGAAGTGATGGGTGATAGGATAACAGGCCTATAAGAATGGTTGACTAATAAAAAAGTACAACCAAGGAGGAAGGAGGATGCCTTGAAACAAACAACTTAGAGAGTTTGAGCTTGAACTTGAGTTCCTCTATCTAACATAAGGTGTGAAAAAGGGTTATACCACCCATCTAGCTACTAATGACTTCCAACCCATGTTTTATTCTAATCCTTTAAAATTCTTCTAAGGTGGTGAGTAATTCCAAGCCTTGTTACAATATTTGTACCTGATGCTTTATTCTAATCCTTTAAAAGTCGAGCATGTTGGAATATTGGTCCTGAGCGTTTTATTCTATTGGACTTCTTACCATGACTTTTTGCAAAGAAATCGGGTGCAAATGCTAACCAATCTCTCAACTCTAAAGAATATTGAAATACTTGTAGCATAATATTGAGAATCCTATGGAATATAAAAATTGCTATAAAGTGGAGAATGTGGTGTGAATGTCATGGTAAATCCCTTGTATTGCAAGGGAAAGGACGTTTAAGAAAACTTAACTTCAATCAAACAAGAGATCCTGGCTTATCTTAATGTATGAGATTTCAACACACCAATGACATTTGAAAATATATGAAACCATATGTACTTTATACATGATTTCACAAAGTTAGATTAAGTTCCCTTACAGAGCATCTTGGGAATGTGATTCCTCACATTGTTTTAAGGTATAATTGAAGAAATATTTTATAATGCAATTATTTCGAGGAAGTCCATCATGAACTTTGCTCGAAATAGAGGCATTTTTTATTGCAATCCACTATGTAACATCATATGATGCTTAAAAAGGAATCCAAATTTCAGGTTGTTCAAATAGAATGTCTTTTAAGGGAGCTTGATAACTGCTAAGCAAAATGCTTTGTAATGTATGTCGGAATCTAGTGAAACAAAATTTCATGGATTTGAGCACTTTGGTGGTTTTAAGGTTTTTCAATAACAGTTAAGCAAAAAAATTCTTCAATTACGAAGGTTGGAATCCGGTGGAGAAAAATTCAAGGATCTGATTAATTTTGTGGTTTTAAAGTTTTTTTTGATTAAGAGAAGATCGAAACTTGTTGAAACAAAATTTCGTATATTTGATGAATTTTCTAGTTTTAAGGTTTTCTTACAGCTTTGCGATTAAAGTCAGAGATGATCGAAACCCTAATAGAGACAGAAACATAAATACGATGAAACCACAAACAAGAAAGTGAGTTTAACTTTAATTTTACACTCCCGATAGATTAAGTGATTCAAGACTTTAACCAAAAAAGAGTGACAATTAAAGTAGGGAATTATCATTAAATTAGTTGAGCAATGCACACCAAATTTATGGTCCTTTTCAACAAATTATTGAGTGTTTTTCACCAAAGATCTCATTCTCAAGCGGTATCATAATCGATTTATACATAGATATGAAACAAATTGATTTGGTGAGAGTGAATATTGTCGAGATCAGACCAGACAATGCCAAGGATAAAATGTGGAAAAATAAGAACATGCTACATATGTTTCCCTATTTCTCGTGCAAGGGATTTATTTGAAATATACCCTTAAAAATTTGCTCCAAAATTACCAAACCCAAAACTATTTGGTTTGAGAACACCACATAATAGTTAACTCAACCAGGATAAATAGTTTCTCTGTTACTCGCGAAGATGGCTGAAAGGGATGCATTTGAAATAAAGCATATAAAACGCCCTAAAATTGATCCAAAATAAGAAGTGTGTATCGATAAGAAGTGTCTATCGAGGTGGAGGAATTGAGGTAAAAAATGGCCAGAATCATGTTTTTATGATAGAAATGGATTCAACACCATCAAAAATCTCTAGGCAACCTAAACCTTGAAGTTTAATAATTGTAACCTGAATCTACAAAAATCCTTACTGGAATTTCCATGATTTTCAGAGAAAAAAGCAGTCTGATTAAACTACGGCCTCTAGAATATACTAAACCCAAGTTTATTTGTTACGAAAACACATTCTAGTTCTCTTAGCATTAACTCCATGAGGACAATCCAAAGGAAGAAACAGACATAATGCAGAAGTTAGTTATTCATACGCTGAGCTGAGCTGATCGGGATAATTATCCAAAGAAACAAACAAAACATCAAGAAAGTTAGTCACGCGTACGCTTCACTTCACTGACCTTATTGGCATAATTTTATCTCAGAGACCTCCGTGATCGATAAGAATGGACTAGGAGAAACATTTTGTTGAGATTTTCTGTTTGGAGCAAAATAGGAAAAATCTCAACTGATGACAACAATAGGGATTTAGTTCCTAGATTAACTCCAGGTTGTTGGGAGGGAGTTAATGCCTCCTATATTTGATGTGAGGGAGTTAATGAGGCTGTTAGATTCTCTATGCTATATAACAGGCAACCATTCGGATGGTTTGCTAAGAGTGTGAGACTTTTGTGAGGAATTCATGATGTAATCACCAATTTGATTAATAAATTCCTGATGCCTATGTTTGGTGGACGTAGCCCAGATTGGTTGGGTGAACCACGTTAAACTCTTGTGTTTATGTGCTTGATATTCTGTTGTGTGTTTATTTACTTTTGCTGTGCACCTGGTCCAACAATTGGTATCAGAGCATGTTGGAGGTGCTGCCTGGAGAAGCTGACAGGAGGCGCTGCATGCGTGACTGCTGATGCTGGCGGACTGTGCTGGTGCGGGCCTGAACCTGCCTACGTGTGAATGCTGTTAGCGCTCTGCTGAGAGTGTTTACTGTGCGTGGATTGCTGGTTAAAGACTTGTTCTCTTACCTACGTGGTGCGTCCAGCAGAAGATGCATTTGCTGTGTGGAACCTGAACGCTGCTGGTTTGTGGACGAAACTGGAGAAACTGTACATGACCAAATCCTTAACCAATAGGATTCTCCTGAAGCGACAGTTGTACGGTTTGCGAATGAAGGAAGTTGCATCCTTATTATCGGAAGAAACAAGGAGGAAGTCA
>APFE030753978.1:2465-32418 GCA_000404065.3 Pinus taeda
GATCAAAATGTTCAATACCAAGTGCACCATGTCATCATAAGAAACATGAATTCAAATCACTTTCATATGCATGCAATAACTATTTGTGAATGAAACATTCATCATACCTTAGGGCTTACCTTTCCATTTGATATTATAGCTTAAACATAATATATCATGCATACATTGTAGTATTCACATACCTATGCAACTTCTTATTTTATATAGTCAACTTGTAGCACATTGTCACCTTTTTATCAGGTGCCTCTTCCTTTTTCCAATTCTAGCTTTTATTTCCTGCATCCCAAATGATCCTCAAGAAGGATATTCTTATCACATCTCATTAAGGAGGTTAGAAACATCCATATACTCAATTATAAATGCAGGAAGTATAAGTAATGATAAAAATAATAATCAGATCTATAAATCTAAACAAAAGTAAAGACATAAAGGAGCATCATAAGTCAAGAAATACTTATCTTCAATGAGAGGTGATCATCCCCCTCTTGAACTAGCCTTCAAGAGCCATCACTGTCCATTTTACACATAACAATGTTGCCTTCAATCAACTTTATCAACAACCAGGCCTACTAGAGACTATCCCATCTAAGGCTTCATCAAATCTGTCACAAGTGCTTGAACATCTAGATTTCATATCACAAATATTTGCTATAGACCAAGGTTTCTCTCAAAGCCTATCCTCATAATCTTCATCAAACCCTAATAACCAAATTTCCTAGGGTTTCCTTCAAACCCTAGAATTATTTTAGGTCTCCTCCATCCTCTCTTTCTTCCATCAATTGTGTCATCATAGGGGTGATCTCCATGAATTTTCCTTGGCGCAACTCTGATACCATGTTAATTTTACGTAGGGCTATATTGTTCTTTGCTTTGATAATTTCATTTCTTATTTAACACATTACATTCACCAGATACCATCATAAACTTATTCATATTTACCTCATTATTCAATAGCATATGCAACTATGTAGAAAGACAAATATCATAATCATCAATGCATCAGAACATAAAGGAGCAATATAAGAAAATAATTCACACATAGAGACACCGAGATTGGTCGGAGACTAGGGAAAAACCACTATGGGAAAAACCCTTGCAAATTCTTCTTCTTATAGATTGTCATCAAATGATTAATAAAAAGAGAGTACAATGATACATATCTTCATCTAGGCAAAAACAACTACAACATCCATGAAATAAACCCAACAAAACTTATACTCAAAATACTGATTCTGAAGTCTGTATTGATTTGTCACTGACTACAGTCAACTACTGAACCCTGTAGGTCACTGAGTGAAATATTCAAACAACTGAGGTTTCATCTTTTAGTTCTCAACCACATGGAGGAGGATTTATTCAAGTGACTATAGCTACCTGGTCTCTCTTTAAAGCACTGCAAGCGAGCGATTGTGGTCAGAACTAGCCAAATTTTTCTTTAAGCTTCAGTTTAACCCTTCAATATATTATGAGAGTGACTTTGGCTTCCCATTCGCACTCTAAAACACTATGAGAAATTGACTATAACTTTCTGGTAGCTCTCTTAATCCTGGTTTGCGAGCGATTGGGGTCTGCAACCAGAAGTTTGAAACCATAACTCCCAATCACATGGATGGAGAGTTTTCTGTAAGGCTAGAAGGATTTGGTCACACAGATGCTATGCTGTGCAAGAAGCTATGGTTGGATCCATCCTGGGTCGTACCTACAACTATGTCCCAAAACCCTGGGTTTTAAATGTGAGCTTTGGACCCTGCAATTTCACCTCAGAGCGAACCTATTCCTCCGTGGACGAGCCTCAAACCTGTGCAAGCCAAAAACAAAGATAGAAGAGTGTCTCATGATTGTGGCCAAATGAGGTAGATGACACTTGTATTTATAGCTTTCCAAGAGGGTCCACTTTTCTTTAGGGTCGACCTTATCAAATATGCACGTGTTTTTTACTCATAAAGACACTTTCCCTTATTTGATTTGAGTGATATTTAGGTCAATTTTGGTCCTCTCGAAAAGAGGAATTGAATGAAATTATTATCTCCATCAAGTGAGCTATCCAAAGTGGAATTTGACCATAGGTTCATATTTGTAACATGAAGTTTGTGTCATCATGATGTTGTTAGTTGTTATGATGTTGATGCATTGGTTGAGATAGAGCAGGAGATGCAGACCATCAGAGTGAGGTTGCAACACTAGACTTCAGGGTAAGAGAAAATCATCATATAGGTTTGTAATATGGTTCATGGTTGTTATATGCATTAGGGTTACTTATATTCTTGCCATTCTATTATTATGGTTACATGTATTATAAATGCTAGTTGATTAGTGTAGTCACATGCACACATGTTAGATAATCATGAATGATAGTAACTTTTGGTTGTATGCATTGCGATTGTTGTTTTATGTTAGTTAACTTGATGATATGTTATATGTTGTTGATGAGTATGTTATATGTTAACTTGTTTTTTCTATATGATAGTTAACTTGATGATTATGTTATATGTTGTTGATGAGCATGTTATATGTTAAATTGTTGTTGTTATATGTTACTTAACTTAATGACTAGGTTTATTGCATTAAGATCTTGATGTTATATGTATCATGCTAAATTGGATTGGCCTATGCAGATGCTTAGGGTTATGACATTCAGGTATGAGTTGACTTATTTGTGACATTGTGTTGTGCTAATCTAGATTGACCATGCATATGTGATTGTTATCCATGAATGACAATTGTTTATGAGCTTATGAGGTGAACATTCTATCTAGTTACTTTTATGGATATCATGACCTTATTTATGTTTGAGTTGATATGTTGTAAAGTTATATCATGTTAATCTAGGTTGACTGTGCAGAAAATATAGCCTCCCCTAAGATATATTAAGGTATAGGTTTTCTTATGTCATATACTTGGTGCTTGAATGTTTGATTATGTCGTCTATTTGGTGTTTGAGTGTTTGGTGTATATTATGTCATCTATATGTTGTTTTAATGCTTGATTAATTGCAAAATATGAGTATGTGTTTATAAGATTGCATGAAGAAATGATATTGTTTTAAGATGGTTGTACTAATACATATCTGTTGAGATAACTGATATGTACTTGATTGTAAGTAGGTGATAGTTGTAGCATTATGTATTATGAGTGATGAATGTGAGTTGATTGTTGAACATGAAATGGTTGTTAGACTTGGTAAAGTTTTATTTAAGATTAATAGATATGTTGACTTGATCTTTGGAACATGCCATCAACACAACTTATCATCCCTAGACAGATGGACAAACATAGAGGGTCAAGAGGATATTGGAGGACATGTTGAGAATGTATGTGATGCATCAACAAAAGAGATGGGAGGAGTAACTTCCATTAGTTGAGTTTTCATACAGCAATGGGTATCAGGATTCACTGAGGATGAGTCCGTTTAAGATATTGTATGGGTGGATTTGTAACACTCCCACCAGTTGGAGTGATCCAGTTAACAGGGTATTGATTGGACCAAACATGTTCATAGAGATGGAATAGGAAATGTGGGTAATAAAGAAAAATCTAAAGGTAGCACAGGACAAACATAAAAGTTATGCATATCAAAATAGGTTATTTAAGGAGTTTTAGGTTGGGGAAACATGTGTACTTATGCATTAAGCCCAAAAATATCTCCTTGAGGATTGGATCTGTGCTAAGCTGGCACCTCGGTATTGTGGACCTTTCAATATTCTTGAAAGGATTGGACCAATAGCCTATCGACTTGCACTTCCTCCTATAGTGAAATTCCATGATGTTTCCATGTGTCATTACTGAAGAAGTATGTTAAATATGTTGATCACGTGATTGACTATTCTATATTGTAGGTGGAGGCTAAAGGATAATTCCAGGCGAAACTGCAGTGTATATTGCAGAGAAATATGCTCATGTTCCATAACTGTGAAATCGAGTAGGTTGAAGTGCAGTGGAAGCACTTTGGGATCGATTAACCTACATGGGAGATGGAAGATCAAATGTGGTTTGTGTATCCTTCTCTATTTGTTGGTTGAGCGAATGTTTTTGGTATGTGATTTTGTGTGATGTTTTGATTTATGTACATATGTATATGGATGTAAATACCTCCATGAGCTATGTTATAAATATCCAATAAGCGGTATGGGTGTCGTGTCGTTATGGTTGTTATATGATTATGTTGTCATGTTGGTTTCTTTTCAACAGGTTGATCATTGTAAATACTACAACGAACTAAGTTATAAATCTCCATGGGAAGTATGGTTTACTTTTAGTAGTCTTTTTGGTTGTAGGCTTCATTGAACACCGATGGCAGTGTTCCCCCAAGGGGGAGGGTTTTGTAACAACCCTAGTTAAAAATTCATGTAATAAAGTTAATAAGGGAAAACTAAGACCATGGTCATGGGACATGTATTACAAGATGAATATTGGGCAAAAACATAGTGATGGGGATCACTTGTGATTAATTAATGGATAAGGAAATTGGTAAAGGAAATGGAAAATGCTTTGGAAAGGCAAAGTGGAATTTATTGGCATTTTATTTTTGAAAATAATGGAAAATAGGAGAAAAGGATGGTGAAAGGTCATAGGTTGAATGTGAGGAGGAAAATGAAGGAAATAGAGGCCTCATTAATAAAAAGGATTATGAGGATCAGTTCATGGCTTTTTGATCAATTCAGTTTGGAGCTCTCATTTTATCTCTCTCTCTTTCATACTCTTGGACACTTAGAGTTTTCTTGGAGCAATCTTGGAGGAGTGTGGCACACATGGGATTTGGAGCAAGAAGGAAAAGGAAGAGAAATAAAGCACAATAGGACATCGGGACCAACAGTTACAACAGGTTTTTCTTCCAGGTACCAAGTTGCATGTATGACTTTCTTACTAGTTTGGGAATGCATGGCATATACATGTGGTTTCTTGGTTATGATATGCCATTGGCATAAAGGATTACCTAGATTAACAATGGTTTTGCCTAGCCTTTCCATTTCCTAGATAGCCATGGTGTTGTGGGTTTTAATGTTTTCTACTTGGTTCTCATGTTCCTTTGGCTATGGGTTGAGTTATTAGTTCCTCGAAGCTTTGGTTGGACAAATGATTTGGAATCATTTTAAAAAAATGGGTTGAGTTACTAGTCTTAGAAGCCTTGGTTGGAAAAATGATCTGAAAACCCTTGGTAGGTTGAGTTACTGGTCCTAGAAGCCCTAGTTGGACAAACACATTGGAAGCTCGATGATAGCTCTGGTGAGTTACTAGTACTGGAAGCCTTGGTTAGAAAAAACGTTCTGGAGCCATGGAAAACTTGGGTAGAGACTAATCTGGTGATGGTTAGTGATGTCTAACTATGAATTGGAATCACTGGTTGAGGGTTAAGGTGGTTTGGCCTATAGAAGTCCTGATTTGGTTTTTATTTGGATTGTTTCATGAGATCCCACATTCATTCTTGGAATATGGCACGAGGGTGACTGGATGAAAGGGAGATTTGGTTCAACCTAGTCTATGGTCAGGTGGTACGTGGAAGTCCCAGACCTGGTTGTATTTTTCTTATGTCAATAAGAGCTCTCTTCATCTTGTATTTAATGGGTAAATTTACTTGTTACTATGTGGTTTATATGGTTGTTATATTCTTGTTATTTCTGTTGGTTATATGTTGGTTATGGATATGTTTTATAACATTAATGATGTATGGATCTCATCACATTTTGATTAGTATATGAATGAGCAATGAATATATGACATAATAGTTGATAGTGTAGCTATTGTGATAAGAGATAAATGCTTCTTAGTGATTCTTAGATGAGTATGAGACCCCTATGCTCAGATATGTTGTTATGACCTGTAGATTACATATTTGTGACATGTTTGAAGAAATGCCTGTCATGTCTAGTAGGGGTCCAGTTAAGTAATTGATCAAATGTTTGCATTAGTACCTTTGTTTTAGTGTTATTTATCATTTCTGAAAATCTCATGGAGTTCTGAGCAGTGGCTTGAGTCCCGAACCTGAAAAAGAGGCATGAAATCCAGGGTCAATGGTACAAGACTACCTGAAAAACTCCACAATCATTGGGATTGCCTTATTGTGGGAGCGATTGGGGTGTCAGGTCAGTGAAAGACAATTTTCTTAAGGGTCTAAGTACTTGGAAAGGTTGGTTGGCTCTTGGAGGTTCTGTAGCATGTGTGGAAGGTCATATTGGTTTTTTTTGTTGGTTCCACTTCCTTAACTATATATCGGGAATCGAATCACATCATAGTGACCTATCATCACATGTTTACCCCGATGGACCGGTTAGATTGGATAAATGTGAGAGTAGGTGGTTATGACTCTCCAAAAATTGAAGCTTATTGAAGACCTATAATATTTTTTGTTTTTTTTCCTGGGGCAGTTAGCTCAAGATCTTTGTCCTGGCAAGCTTGAGCCACAAGTTGACTTGATATTTTACCTTCTCTCTTCTCCAAACTTCCTATGATTTAGATTCATGATGATGGAGAAAACCTTAACAAAGAAGTTGATCCATTCCAACCCTCTCCAACCTTTGGACCTTTGACATATGGAATCTGTATACCTTATTATACAAGTTTCTCCATTCCAACCTTCTCCAACCTTTGAAACTTTGACATATGGAATATGTATATGTATTGAAAACCACACAACCAAAAGTCATACAGAACATGTTGGTCTAGGAAGCCTTATCTTTGAAAGGCATGCCAGGTTAATGTGTTGCATACGTAGCTACTCGGTCACATATTATCCACGTTCCCTATGGTAGCTAGCTCCAATACTCTGACTCTGTAGATGTGGTGTAATTAAAACATGAAACAATCAAATGCACAGACCAAATACATTTTAAATTTAAAAAATTTAATCTCTTTAAACTTTCTAATGCATCCACTTTAATTCTATTCTCATTAGGAAACCCATGAGATATCAATGCATACTCCAAATAGAAATAAATGGAACAATTTCGATATCAACTTAGCAACGTGTTTATACAAAAACATCACAATTTGATATGATAAACGAAAACAAGTTTCTGTTATTCACGTAAATATATATAATATATATAATATAATAATGGATATACATAATTTCCATTGAAGTAGTAGCCTCAACTTTGTTGAAATGCCCACAACAAAGAAACATTCAATTTCAAGTGCAGAGGATATATTTGAAAATCCACAAACGCAAGGTTTCATGTTCGATCCCTATAATACTACTGTATCCCCTTATTATTATTGTTGTGCCCATGTAGTCCCCATATTGTTATTGTTGTTCCCTTACATTACTATTTTTATGTAGGCTCTAATTATATTGTGACCCCTTCGACTCCTATATATAGAAATGAGGTTTTGTCAATTGAATTATCCAAAAAGTGTTCATTTATGTGATGCAAAGGAGGTTTCCCCCTTGAAGAGGCTATTTTTCAAGTTGTTGATCTATCTTTTCTTCTTTTTTGTGAGCTGGTTGCATAACATTTGGTATCAGAGCTTTGTATTCTAGGGTTTCACTATTTCAAACAGGTCATCGTGGAAGTTTCGCTAATTTTTTTTGTTCTAAGAAGATTGAGAAGCTAAAATTACAACCACGTGGAGCCGAAATCTTGGTGAACTTTGTGTACTAATTTTAGATATTCTATCACTATATTTTTGGAGGTATGATCTGAGGAAGTTAGGGTTTTTGTACGCTCCATAATTCTATCTCAAACAGGTGACCTAGATAAAATAATTATAAATTTTTCTTTGAGAATCAGATTTGCATTTCGTAAAAAGTGACCAAAATATGACAAAATTTAATTTTTTGGGTATCACTTTCAGGGTTGAAGGTCTAAACAATGACACGTGGCACTCCATACAAGTTTTCTCTACTGAACTAATCTATAATCAGGTCATCGCGGAAGATTGGGCATAACCATATCTTGAAGAATCAAATCTTGGTCTAAGTTGTTGGGTTGGAAAGAAGACTCATAGGTATACTACAAGAAAGAAATTCAGATATTAGAGATTCACAATTACAGATATACAAGAAATGTAATATCTATCTCCTAAAAACCAAGAAAAAGGTGTGTATTTTTTAAATTTTGCATAATTTTTGTTTGAAACATCAATTTGAAGTGATTTAAAGGGCATAGTGAAGCATATATATCATTGTTTGATTTCAAAATGCCTCGAAACAAAAATGGAAACACCTAGTAAGAAACCAGAAATCTCTTCTATGACACATGAAGAAGAGGAAGAAATGCAACATGATATATCAAAATTGCGAGATCAAGTGCAACCAATTTCACTCTCGCAAAGAGTAATAAAAAATGAAATGGAAGCTAATATGGATGGTTTGAAGAATGGTTTAAAATAAGACATGGAAGGTTTGAAGGATGGCATGGAAGCTAATATGGATGGTATATAAGCAAAAATGAAAGGGAACATGGAAGATTTGAAGAATGGTTTAAAAGCATACATGAAAGGTTTGAAGGGAGGTTTGACAAAATTGCTACAAGAAATGCTTCCTAATGGAGAAAAGGTATTACATGAAACTCATGATGAGAACAAAATATATGTTAACCATGATTTCATAGAATCTAACCTTGGATTGAAGACCCACCATATTCCAAAGATCGATATGAGGAAGTTTGATGACAAGGATCATGTAGCATGGATACTACAAATGGAGCAATATTTTGATCTCCATAATGTGCAACAAACACAAAAATTGAACATTGAAACTTTATATTTATACCATAGTTTTTATGGTATAAATGGCTTTGTTCTCATAATCCACTTGTTACTTAGTCAAGTTTTACGAAGGAAATGATAGCACATTATGAAGATACAAAGAGAAACACCTTCTTTAGCGAATTGATAAATCTCAAACAAAAGGGTTCAATGGAAAAGCACATTGAGGACTTCCAAAAATTGAATATAAGGGTAAATGATATTCCATAGGAGCATAAGGTTGATGTTTTCATAGGGACTTTAAAGGATAACCACCAACATGAGGTTCGCCTTTCGGAACCTAATTCATTGGAGAAGGCATTCAAGTTGGCAAGAAAAATTGAAAGAAAAATTATGGCAACAAGGAAGCTTACCACTCAAAAACTATAAATATGGAGGTGTTGCTTCTCCTAGCCTTCCACGACCTACAAGGTTGACATCACAATAATTGGAAGAAAAAAAAAAAGGGCTTTGTTATATTTGTGATAGAAAATACACTAAAGTCCATAAGTGTGATAAGAAGAATTGTTTTACATAGATTGTGAAGAGGAGGAAGAAAAGGAACAATAAACTTCAAAAGAAGAGGATATACACCAATAACCAACCCCAGAGAAAGAGGAAATGAGTCTGATCATATCTTGTAATGCATTGGCATGAATTCCCACTCTTCAAACACTCAAGATAGAAGGACATATCAAGAAGAAAAAGATAATAGTGCCGATTAATTTAGGTAGTACCCATAATTTTATTCATTGTAAGATAGCCAAGGAATTGAATTACTTCCTATATCCATCATGGGTGTATTAAGTTATGGTTTCAATTGGAGGAACTATAATTTGATCTAGAAAGTGCCATAATATTAAGCTAACCATGGAGGAATATGTATTGAATAGTCCTTTGCTTTCCATTCAGATGGGTGGTGTTGATGTTGTACTAGGATTCCAATGGTTACAATATTTGGGTACGATAGCTTTTAGTTTTCAAGAACTTTTCTTGATTTTTTTTGGGAAGTAAAGGAAGTTTAATTAAGAGGTATCCAAGGGAAACAAAGAAATATAATAATCTCTAATGACATGACAAAGATTCTAAAAAATGAACAACGTGGCGTAATTGCACATTTATGTTCACTAGAGGTTCAAACATCGAAATAATCTATTTCTCCAGATCTCCAAAAAGTCTTGGACAATAATTTCAAGGTATTTGATACTCCCAAAGGCCTCCTACCTATTCATGATCATGATTATGCTATTCATTTGATTCTAGGAAGTGTTCCTCTAAGCATCGAGCCTTACAGCTATCCCTATGCCCAAAAGAGTGAAATTGAATGTATGGTTACATAAATGTTAGAGGTAGGTATAATTCAAACTAGTCAAATTTATTTCTTTGCTCTAGTAGTATTGGTTCAAAATAAGGATGGATCATGGCACATGTGTCTGGATTATAGGGAGATCAACAAGCTCACTATTAAAGATAAATTTATTATTCCTATCATTGATGAATTATTGGATGAATTACATGGAGCAATTTACTTCACCAAGTTGGATCTTCATTCATGATATCATTAAATTAGAATGAATACTGAAGATATTACGAAAACAACATTTAGAACTCATGAGGGTCATTATGAATTTTTTGTCATGCCCTTACCAATCCACCTTCTACATTTCAAGGTTTGATGAATTCCATTTTCAAACCCTTCCTTAGAAAATTTGTGTTAGTATTTTTTATTATATACTAATCTACAACAAGTATTGGAAGGATCACGTTCAACATGTTCACAGGGTGCTCAAACTATTTGAGGAGAAACAATTATATGCAAAAACCTCCAAATGTTTCTTTAGAGTACTGGAGGTGGAATATCTGGGTCATATTGTACCTCACGAGGGTGTTAAGGTAGACCCTAAAAAATTAAAGCCATTAAGGAATGGAAAATTCCCACAACCATAAAGAATCTACGAGGATTTCTTGGGTTGACAGGGTATTATCGCAAGTTTGTTAGGAATTATGGGAGAATAGAAACACCTCTAACAACATTACTAAATAAAGATGAATTTTATTGGACTCTAGAAGCAACTAAGGCCTTTGAACATATTAAAGAGGTATTGTGCTAAACAACGATCTTTGTTACTCCCAAGGTCACAAAAACCTTTATTTTGAAATATGATGCCTCAGGAAATAGAATTGGTGTTGTTTTAATGCAATAAGGAAGATCCATTTCTTTTGAAAGTCGTCCAATCAAAGGAAAGTTTTTCCACGAACCTATTTATGAGAAGGAAATTTTGGCAATACTACATGCACTAAAGAAATGGTGACCTTACCTAACACTTCAAGGTAAAAACAAATCATGATAGTCTTAAATACTTTCTGGAACAAAGATTATCTTCAAAAGAGAAAAAAGATGAGTCACAAAGATGTTGGGTTATGACTTTGAAATCATCTACGAAAAAGTCAAGCAAAATGTTGTTGTAGATGCACTCTCAATAAAGGATTAGGATGTGGAAGCATTGCTTTGTGCCATTTCTATTATCCAACTAGATTAGATAACTGAAGCGAGGGGTGAATGGAAGAATGCGGAATAAGTGTGGACACTCATTCAAAAGTTGCAGCAATATCCCAGTACATATGATACATTTAGCTGGAAAAATGATTCATTATGGTACAAAGATCGCTTGTATCTTTGTAAGAATTCCAAACTCAAACAAAAGATTCTTTTGGAATTGCACACCTCTCCCTTAAGGGGGCACTAAGGATATTTAAAAACTTACCACAGGGTTAAGAAGGATTTTCTTTGGATGGCCTTAAATCTGATATTCAAAAGTTTGTGATGGAATGTTTGGTTTTCCAACAAAATAAAGCTGAGACAATTAAGACCCCGGGTTTGTTACAACCTCTATCCATTCCAAGTCAATGCTGGGAGGAAGTTTCAAATGGATTTTATCACAGCTTTACCCAAGTCCGAAGGAAAAAGTGTCATCATGGTGGTAGTTGATAGAATTACCAAGTATGCACACTTTTTTTGTGCATTATCTCATCCATTTAAAGTCAGTACAATTGCTATTTCATTTATGGAAACAATTCAAAAGCTACATGAAAACCCAAAGATACAAAAGAAAAAGGCTTTCTACATATGCACCATCCCAGGTAACGATTTTTATCAGTTGTAGCAGAAAAAAATAAAAAATAATCTCTCATAGGAGCCCAGATATGAATAGATAGAGCCTAAAATATTCCATGGATAAAAAATTCAATTGATGATGGAAGCACCATAAAGATCAATTATTGAAAGAAAGTTCGGGGTAAGTGACAAAGATCCCATTTTCATTGGAAATTTTTGGATGACATTATTTTCTTGTCCGGGTACTCAATTAGCTCATATTTCACCTTTATCATCCTCAATCTAATGGGAAAACTAATATAGCTAACCAATGTTTGGAAGGATATCTTTGTTTCTTTGTATTTTATAAACAAACACAATGGGTCAAGTGGTTAAATGTGGCTGAATGGTGGTATAATAGTTCCTTCCATACTGCAGCAAAAATGACCCCATTTATGGCACTTTATGGATATCATCCACCATCCATCACATCATATTTAAGATAAATTATAAGGTTTAGGTAGTGGAAGATCGCATCGAGCATCAACAAAAACTTATCCAACTCTTAAAGGATAACCTCACTTTGGCGGAGAATCAAATGAAACAACAAGCATATCAACATCACAATGAAATAAGTTTTGATATAGGCCACTAATTATTTTTATGGCTACAAACATACAAGAAAATGTCCCTCAAGAAAGCTAAAAAGGATAATAAATTATCACCAAAGTACTATGGTTCTTATAAGGTTTTGCAAAAGATTGGTACTGTGTCATACGAATTGGAGCTTCTTGCATCTTCCCGAGTGCACCAAGTTTTCCATGTTTCATGCTTAAAGAAGGTTATAGGTGACAATCTCCCAGTTAAAGCAATATTACCAGAACTTGACGAGGAAGGAAAAATCATATTGGAAATCGAAGCAGTCATGGAAACAAGAACTTGACAGCTACAAAATCAATCAATTTCAGAGTATCTCATTAATCAGAAGAACTTACCCGTTGAATATTCACATGGGAGGATGAGAATTTTATACAAAAGCATGCAAAACTACTCAAACATTGAGGAAAACACTTTTTTGAAGGAGAGGGGCATGTTAGGTCCCTATACTACTAGTGTATCCCCTTATTGTTATTGTTTTGCCCATGTAGTCCCCATATTGTTATTATTGTACCCCATACAAGCCCATTATTATTATTTTTGTGCCCTTACATTATTATTGTTATGTAGTCTCTGATTATATTGTGACCCCTTAGACTCCTATATACAGAAAGGAGGTTTTTTCATTTTAATCATCCAATAATTGTTCATTTATGTGATGTAAAGGAGCTTTCCCCTCGAAGAGGCTATTTTTCAAGTCATTGATCTATCATTTCTTCTTTTTTGTGAGCTGGTTGTATAACATTTCAAGAGTTCCAGATATAATTTTAAAAAATAAAATCAATAATACTACTATTAGAAAAATACTCTTAATCCCACTTCTTCATTGGTGCTATGTGATTCATTTCACTAGTCCCAATCCCACTTCTTCACACATGTGAGCATCACCCGATGTAATGAGTGCTAAGTGAACTATTCAAAAATCACGAGAAATTAGTCAATTACGACTACCTCTCATGGAAATGGTCATACATGAATGACTTACTTAACGCAGTTGAATCCCAAAATGATATCTGATATATTTTTTATACAACACATAATCCATTTTATAAACTCATAAGGGAAACCATGAGTTAGGAGCATTCTGATGAACAGCCAACTAACCCTGTCAAAAGATTTTGAGAGATATACCTTTGAGATCATACCTTTCATATTCTTCGTCTGAATAGAGTGTAGTACTTCTTGTGCAGTTCCAACAGCCTCGTGGATCTGTTGATCTTGCAAAAAGGAAAATTGCTCAGAAGATATGTGGGTGGATAGAATGGGATGGAGGTGATTGGCTATGATTTTGGTTATGATTTTGTATATGCACTTGCATAGAGAGATGGGACCTAAGTCATCAAAGGAGATAGGGTTGTCTGATTTGGGGATGAGGGTGATGAAGGTGGTATTGATAGCCTCATACATCTTTCCATTGATCCGACAATATTCAATGACTTTTAGAAGATCTTCTCCAAGAGTGTCAAAAAATGCCATGTAGAACTCCACCGACCATCCATCTAGTTGAATCATTTTAAGGTAGCTTCAAGTTCCCCCATTGTGACCTCCCTGTTTAGTTCCATGGCGGTTTCCTGATCCACAAACCAGGGAAATAGTTGTGCTACTCGAATGAATTCAACAAGAGTGACATTGGGGGGTGCCTTGTAGATCTACTTGAAGTAGGATGTAGCCAGGGATGCTAGTTGCGGGAAGGTGTATACAATGTTTCTTGCTTATTTGTTAGTTGCGATATGGAGTTGATGGCTTTGCGCCCATTAGAAAATTTGTGAAAAAAATCTATATTATCATCTCCCTCTAGAAGCCAAATTGCTTTTCTTCTCAGCCTCCAGGTTTCTTCTCGGTCCTTTAAGATTTTTCTTCTCTTGGTTACTAAGGATGTGAGCTTTCCCTTTTGTTCAATAGAGGTGAAAGCCCCCTTGTTAATTTTCAAAGGAAGCTATCTCTACTTCAGTATCCCCTAGGGTTTGGTCTTCATGTTCTCTCTTATTGTGCTCCTAGATTTTAGATAATCTCTTCAGATCTTTTAGATTTAGTGTAAAGCCTTCAACTATATTCCCACCAGTAACGGGGGGTGGGTCTTCCAATATTCAGTTATCATTCGAGTATAGGCTGCATCCTTTAACTAGGTGGAGTTGAATATGAAAGGGGCTTTTGGTTTATTTAGATCTTGTCTTATTTCAAGGTATATCGAAAGATGGTCTGATATGCCCCCTGATCCCACCCATTGTCGGAAGTTATATCCTGTACTCAATAGTTCCTCCTTGATGAGAAAGCGATCAAGCCTTCTAGTGAAGCTATCCTCTCCAATTCTTTTATTCCTCCAGGTAGGTTGTATTTTTGCTGATAGGATATCAATAAGACTGTGATTCTCCAGGATATTCTCAAAGTAAGCAGATAGGGAGTCAATCTGGGCATGATGTCCCCATGATTCCGAGAATCTGATAGAGAAATTTAAATCCCCCCTAAGGATTATGTTGTCCTTTTGCAGGAGATTAGTGTTCAGTAGACGTTCCCAAAAATTTTCATGTTGGTGGCAAGGCCCATACACGTTGATAAGTCTAATGTTAGTGCCTAGTTCAGATGAGAATATGTCTACCCCAATGTATCCTATGCCTCCCATATGTTATAGAGTTTTATGGTTCGAAAGTTTATACCTAGATCTATTCCTCCCGAGCGTCCATTGACATCAAGGGCTTGAAAAGACCACCCAGGGAGCATGGATTCTAGCAGGAGGGTGATAGCTTCAGCTAGGCCTAGAGTTTTTTGAATGAATATGACATCGACTAGTTCAGTGCTAAGAAGTATGTGAAAAGCTAGTTTTTTTTCAGGGCTAGCTAACCCTCGGCAGTTAAATGAAAAAAAACTTCATTGGGGGGGGGGAGCATCTAGGGTTTTAGTGCTCTAAGTACCCTATCGATAGTGTGTTGTCTCCCAGTTTCTGTCTCCAACCCTGCCTGTAACTTAGCTTTGGATAGGGAGGAAGGTAGACCTTGAGGTGGCTTCAAGGGGATGGGGGGAGTATCTAGTCCAATGCCAATAGAATCAAGGGCCTGTGAATGAGCCTAGGATCTAAGCGGGTATTTGGGAGATATAAGTCCATGCTCAAAGTCAGTAGATTTGGAAGGGGCCGCCTCCAAGAAGGATGGTGGGGTGCCGCCTCCAAGAAGGATGGTGGGGTGCAAGAGTACGTGGGAAGGGGGGGGTGTAGGGAGCATGCCAAGGTAATGGGGGACTGAGGTATGTAAGTAGAGGCCTGATTATTAACCAAAGATAATGCCATACTATCAGATGAAGTAGAGAGATGTACAAAGCAGGGGTTAGAGGTGAACATACTCGAAGATAGTGCAACCTATGCAGCCGAAATTTCCCTGGTAAGAGGAGAAGAGGGAGGTCGATATGGTGCTTTGCCGCGCTTCTTCGGAGGCTCCTTGGCTGGTGCATCCACAATTGTTTCAGAGACGATGTGCGTCACTGCATCTTCAAAAGAGGGTTGAGTCGCAAGTGCTTGAGAGTCCTTTATAGGTAGAGTCTTTCCATTTCCCCCTGCTCTTGCTTTACCATTTAGGGGGCAGTCCCTGAATAGGTGACCCGCCTTATGGCACCTCCTGCACCGAAAGGGCACCCCCTCATAATCAAGAATCTGCAACCGGGAGAAGATTCTCCATTGTAATTTGATGTTTTCCTATAGACCCTCTTGGGTGTCTAGGTGAACCAAAATCCTCGCATATGCCATGATACCAGTGGAGAGGTACGATTTATCATGCTCTAGATAAGTTCCTAGAGAGTTACCAATGCATTGGAAGATGTCTTCAAACCAAAAGTGGAGAGGTAAGCTTGGTAGATGGACCCATAGTGGCCCAGCGTCAAGCTACTCCCTCTCAGGGTTGAAGAGAGAGTTCCATCGACGTAGGAGAACGGGGGCCTGTTCAATGTGCCAGAATGAGGACATGACCCAATTCGTATGCTCATCTCTAACGAAACGCAGTGTGAACCATCCTCTGACAAAGGTTTGGATGAAAGGTATCTCAACCAAATGTTGTCCCCAAACTTCTGTCATCCATTGCTTTAGCCGAGCCACAGTGTAGTTTCTTCCCCGAACCCTACCAACCAAGACTTGGTTAGCTGTATCCATTGTTTCTCCCCACTGTATGTCCTCACTGATGATAATTATGACGTCTTGTGCCCTGGATTTAACACACTTTTGTTTTTTTCTCAGGCTGTGGCCCACGTCGGTGGTGTCCTACTGGGATCCGCTTGTAGGGGGATTAGGTTGAGGCTTTTCAAGGTTTAGACACGTCCCATAGGGGAAGGCATCTGAGAGAGGTCGTATGCCTATGAAACTACCAGAGGGGGGAGCAGATAATGGTGCCACAAGAGGACTCCCTTGTGCGTGACTGAGGGTTTGCCAAGGGGAGTATATGAGGGGATATGTGATCCGACGGACGCAGGGAGAGGTAGACAACCTGAGGAACAAGCATCTAGGTTACAGCCTATGCATCGGTTTGCAAAATGTATGGAGGACGACAATGGGGGTAGGGTAGTGAAGGTCGGCGAGGAGAGGGTGGCCTCTGGTAGGGTTATGACCGAGCATGAGGGACCCGAGATCGAGGGTAAAGTCGCAATAGTATCCAACAGTTCGCTGCAGAAAGGGAGCAAGCCTTCCGTGTTCGGTTGGGGAGTCGTCCAGATAGTAACACCCTCTAACGAGTCTTCCGAATAATCTACAATGTCCATATCCATAATTTCTCCGAGAGTTACGTGGTAGCTGCCGCTGAAAAATGTGAAAACCCGTCGCTGTAGTGACCGAGAGCAGGACGGGGGAGATAATAAGGGCACAATGGAGTCATGGGAAAAGATAATACGAAGCCACAAATGGGGAACAACATGTGATGAATGGCATCAGGTAGGTATGACATCAGGGGGATATAGATCTGATAAAAAATGAGAGGGAGGGTGCATCAGAAAATTACTGCAGACAAACCCTAGCCCTTGTCAAGTAGGTTCCGGAGCTCCATCCACCATTGCTAGTGACTTGCTGTTGGAGAGTTTCCATTATTTGTTCTAGATTGTTTTTATCAGAAATGATGTTTCCAAATGTTTATTTGTTCCAAATTTTGATCTCATTTTTAATGATTTTCAACCTTTGTTGGAATTGATACATCTTGTTTCTCGATTGAGGCATGGGGATTCTCCACCATTCCTTTATTTTTTCCATAAAATCTAGGTGCTCAAGCGAGAATGATTTGAATATGAAGGGCCTATTTTTCGGGCCTAAGGAAATTTACACTTTCAAGGAGATGGGCCAATGGTCGAAACTTGATTGAGGGAGGATCATAGCTTCCGTTTCCCAGGAGGTCAAATAAATTTCTTCAGAAAGGAGGAAATGGTCAAGACTAGAGGCTATTTTCTCATCTCCTCCCCGTCTATTGTTCCATGTGAAGGTACCATTGTTTGTGGGAATTTCTATTAGACTAAGCCCATATATGGTGGATTGAAAGGCTTCAACATCTTTTTCAAGTTTTCAGATACCTCCTTTTTTTCCCTGAGGTTCAGTACCATATTGAAGTCCCCCGCTATAATTTTGAAAGGTAGGTCGATGGAGTCCAAGAGATGGCTGATATTTTGAAGCATTTTGATTCTTTATGAATCTCTATGAGGGGCATAAATGTTTGTGACACATAAATGATCCTTGGATCCTATGATTTTCAGAACTGTTATGATTTAGTGTTCGGTAGCTACAAAGGAGGTTAATGCATACGGAGAGCTTTTGCACAGAGTCAAGATTCCTCCTGCTGACCTAATTGCAGATATTGCTATATAAATGTAAGTTTTGAAGAAATTTTTTTGGAGAAGGTTGAGATTGAACATATCAAGTTTAGTTTCTTAAATAAGAAGAATATGTAGTTTATTAGTTATGAGTATGTTTTTCAAGACTCTCTACTTCCTAGGACCATTGAGGCCTCTAATGTTCCAAGAGATGCAATTCATTGATAATGGAGAGGAGATAGGCTGAGGGACTTTACCTTTCCTTCATTTAGGAGTCTAGCACTGAGTTCTTGAAGGAGTTGATCGATCATTTTTCTTCCTCTCTTCATGCTTGGCCCTTTCATGTTATATTTTCCTGCTGTCATATTCATTAGTATGCCATTTTCTGCTCTGTTCCCAGTTGGATTTTGGTTTGTACTCTGTTTTAATTCCTCCTGTAGGAGATAGGCCCCTTCTATGTTATGAATTTGGTCTTATGGAATCGTTGCTAGACCATTTTTCTTCCACTCTTTCGCAATCGATAAGAGGTAAACTCCCTGCAGTGCCTCCTCTATCACATTGTCCTTCGGGGTGGGATCCAATAGTGATGGTTCCATTTCAATATCTTCCTGTGTGTTGTTGTCTTCTGTATATGTTTGTTCCGAGTAGTACCCTCCTTTCTCTTGATTTTCCATGTTTTGTAGATTTCCAGTTGCATCCTTTTTATTTTTTCTTTTCGAGAGAGGGTCTTCTTGTGTTTTGTTCAGTGCCTCATATTTGTTTGGGCTTGTTGCTTTATATTGATCTTTATTTACCTATGTCTTCTTATTATTCCTTTTTCTTGGACCGACTTTGGTGAAACCCTGTTCATCTTTTTTATTGTGAGCTTTCTCATTGTTTTGAGGAGCTTTGTTTTGTGGACAATCCCTAAAAAGGTGTCCATGTTCATGGCATTTCCTACAACAGAATGGAATGTGTTCATAGTCAATGCTCTGAAGCTAGACTTTGTCTCTGAATCTCAATTTTATTGCCTCAGGTAGGGCTCCCGAGACGTCGATGTAGACACAAATTCTAGCATAGGAGACATAATGTCCATTTTTTATTCCCTCTAACATATTTATACATTCTTCTAGTTCATCTCCTATTCCCTTGAGAACTGAAGATGCCTAGTAGTTGGTTAGTAGAGAGTAAAGTCTTACCCAGCCCAAGAGCCTTGTGAAATCCTCTTTCTCTGGGGTAAAGTTCTCTTTCCAGAATCTCATGTAAAGTCCCACAGAGTTGAAGAAGTAGGGGCCTCTTTCGAAAATCATCTCTCTGTCTTCTAGGAGGTTGAAGATGACCGCAAAGAATCCCTTTGAGCCTAGTTGAAGCCTGATTTCTCCTTTTGGTTTCCATTTGGTTAGAAGCCACTCGTTTAGGGCTTTTTCTGTGGGCAAAATGCCCATGAACTTTTAGATGACTGCGTGCTCCTATATATAGTCTTTATAGAATGCTACATCTGGGTCTTGTATTTCCAGCACATGAATTTTCTTGGCTTTCTGATTGCAGTTGCTTTTTTTTTTTAATTTTGATCTTGCCTTTTGTGATTGGTGTCCTTCTATTTCCTCCATAGCCAAATATTTTGTAGAGGTGGTTCCTTCGGCAGGTAGGGTCCCTGCCTCTTTACCAGTTTCCTGTCGTTTTCCTTTCACCAAAAGGCTTGTTCTCAACAAATGAAATGCATTGCATGTTGCTAGCTTGGTGAAGAAGGATGAATTCAGATCCTTAAAGTTTCCTGTGACCATGTCTTGAAAGGAAGGGGTGGTGGGACCCCCCTCTGCCTCTTCCATGGAGGTCTAATAACCTTGGGCACGAACCCTGGTGACCAAGCACCAAGGCGCGTGCAACAACTAGCATAGGGGATACAAAGTGAGCACCTGCTATCGCTCAGACCTAGATTTTCGTCCTCCCCAACCTTCCAAAAATATTCAACTCTTGCTCCCTAGCAACAATGCCAATTTAATTGCCCACGGGGCTTTGGATTGATGGTGAATGGGTGTACTGTTAAGGCACTCCTTGTGATAGTTCACCGGTTCAAATCCCCCGTGGGTGCTTAGATAATATTATATAGAAAAAAAAAACAATGCCAATTTAATTACCTTCACTGATGATTACTTCGTAAAGAATTAGGTATATTTTTTGAAAGGGAAGTCTGAAGTGTTTTCTCATTTTTTTGAGTTCAAGAAAATGGTTGAAAAGAAAAGTGGTTTGAAAATTCTCACCCTAATAACATATAATGTTGGAGAATACAAATCAAATAAAATTTCCAATTATTGTAGAAATAATGTAATAAAGAAATATTTTACTAATTCATGCTCTCCTCAACAAAATGGATTCGTGGAAAGAAAAAATAGGACGATAGTTGTGATGGCTTGAAGTGTGCTAAACTAAGTCTCTTATAAATGAATTTTGGGCCAAAGTAGTGCACACGACAATATACACTCTTAACAAATGTCCTACAAGAGTTGTATTGAATTTTATTCCAAAGGAAGCATGGTCAGGTTACAAACCAAGTGTTTCACATATGAGAGTTTTTGGTTGCACTACATATTCACACATTGCTAAGAAAAAATAGAGAAAATTAGATGATAAAAGTGTGAAGTGAATTTTTATTGGGTATATTACTGAAACAAAAAGTTATAGGTTATTTGATCCTTAAGTAAATCAAATTATAATAAGAAAATATGTTGTATTTGATGAGAAACGAGTTTATCAATTAGAGCATGTACAAATAGAATGAAGTGAAAAATGAAGTAGAAATTGGTAATGTAGCTAGTTTTAAAAACGACAAAGAAGCATAAGTAGCTACCATAGGTCATTCTAAAAGTGATATGTTGGATGGAAATTTTGAGAAAATAATTACTAAATCAAAAAGTTCCATTATGATTTTTTCCCTTCTGGATAAATTAATGAAGATGTATAACCTAGATTATTATGTGGAAGCATCAAAGAAAGAAGAACAAAATGAAGCTTTGAAAGAAAAATTTAATGCCTTGGTTAAGAATGATACTTGTGACTTGGTCAAATTACCCAGATGAAAATATGTAATTGGTATTAGATGGGTGTATAAGACTGTATAAATTAGATGGTTCAATTAATAAACATAAAGCCTATTTAGTTTCCAAAGATTATGCACAAAAATAAGGGATTGATTATACATAAACATGTGCTCTAATGACCAAGTTAAACACAATGAAAATCATTCTTGCATTGGTTATATAATATAAGTGGATAATTAGCTAGATGGATGTCAAATCAGATTTCTTAATTTGTTATGTAGATGAATAAATTTATGTAGAGTAACCTGAAGGTTTTGAGATTCAAGGAAAAGAAGATCAAGTTTATAGGTTGAAGAAGTATTTGCATGGCCTCAAGCAAGCACCAAGAGCTTAGTATTCAAGGATTGATAAATATCTCTAAGGTAATCACTTAGTCAAGTGTTCATTTGAGCCCAATCTTTATAATCTTCAATCAAGTCAAGATATTCTAATTGTTGCAATATATTTTGATGATTTGATCTACATAGGGAACAATTTTGATCTACTGAAAGTAAGTCATATTTAATCACTGAATTCGAGATAACATGTCTTTGTGAGTTGCATTATTTTTGAGGTATCAAACTATAATAGAGGGAAGATAGTATTTTCATGTCACAAACCAAGTATACTTGAGATATTCTAAAGAAGTGAAACATGTTGAGTTGTAAGACAATAAAAACTCCTTTCGAATTTAGGTTTAAGTTATACATAAATGATGAATCTAATCTAGCTGATGCTACTTTATATCCTCAATTGGTTGGAATTCCAATCTACCTAACAACAAGTTGACTAGATATATTCTTTGCAATCAATATTATATCAAGATTCATGTCAAAAATCCATGAATTGCATTAGAAAGTAGTTGAGAGAATCTTGAGGTATATACATGGTGCCATGGGTTATGGTTTAGTATACATATCTACAAAGTATTTTAGGCTAATTGGTTATACATATTAAAATTGGGTAGTTTGTATGGATGACAAGAAATATACTTTAGGTTATTCATTTAGCATGGGTTCAACAACAATTGCTTGGAGTATTAAAAAGAAGCCTACAATTTCTTTCTCGACAATAGGAGTAGGGTATAAAGTAGTAATTACAAAATATTTTGAATCAATTTTGTTAAGAAGAATTTTGGAGGATATACATGAACATTAGGAACAACCCACTACGTTGATTTATGATAATAATAATGCTATTCAAATGACCAAGAATCCAATTTTCCACAAGAAGACCAAGCACATTGATATACAATATTATTTTGTTCATGATTTGGTTTACCAAGGTGTTATTGAGATTATGTATTGTAGAACAAAAGAATAGGTTGTAGATATCTTCACCAAGGCACTCCCAAAAGACAAGTTCGAAAAATTCAAAGATGATCTTGGATTTTTTCCAAAGGATTATTATGGAGGAGAAATGTTGGAATAAAGATACATTTGTAATATTATAGATTTAAATATGATTCATTTTTTTATATCTTGAAGGTATAATTTGAGATAGAGAAAATATAGTTGAGTGAATTGTGGAGAAGTTATTGAATGATTGTAGAAGATAAATAATCAAACATTAGCTCTTGTATGTGTATAAATATTGGTCTCATTAATGAAAATGATTTGAGTTTGTGTATTGTATTGATATATTTTGTGTTGCTCCACTAAAATCTAGTGGAATAATTCTTCTGAAACAACATATATTCACATGTAATTAAATTAATGTTGTAATGGATCATTAAGAACGTCTTTTCTTTTTAATGATCTTGTGTGTTTATCAAATGAATCTTTAAATATATTTTTAGACAACTATACAATACAAATATTTTTTGTAATGAACCTAATTCCCTTTTTCATTCCCTTGTTGGATTTTGACTTAGAGTTAGAACATGCATCTGTCTCTTAAGCCTTCAACTCTACCACCAGCGACTACTTGGTGCAACACTCATTTGTGTTGTGTGTGGGGCTCTTATGGAACTCACATCACTTTCATGTGTCCTTTGTCTTCATGGTGTTCTTTTATTTGTAGCTTCAATGGGTTTTCCTGGGTCACCCCACCTTGGATGTATCCTTTATTCTGTGGTTTGGGGGAACCTTTTCCTTTCGTGTGGATTTGCATATCCAAAGTCACACTTATTTTGTTTAAATTTATACTCGATCTTGAAAACATATCGGTATCAGACACCTAGTGAGGAGATGTCAAGAAAATCCATCTTTTCCTAGATGTATTTTTGTAGATAGTCACTGTACTTGAGTACCAAATGTTTCTCAAAATCCTTGATACCCAACTTCATGCGAAGGGTATGGAAAATTTTTGTGAACCCCAAAAAGCCTTAGTCTCTTCCCTGCCACAGTGTGGTCCATTTTATGTACTCATATTCAAAGCTCCCGACAGGGTAATATTGTTCCTTGATGACATATCAGAAAGAATTCTAAGTGGGTGTGGTTGAAAATATTGAGGGTTCCGTCTCGTCCCTCTACTCATAATAGGTTTCCCACTAGTCCTTGATGTGGGGGGAAGCCTTGAGGAGTGAAAAAATAACCTTTTCCATATGGGAGTACATAATATTATAATTGACAAAATGAAGAAATTTGGTCAATGATCCATCAACACATAACATTATAAACGACAAACTAAAAAATTTGGTTAATGATCCATCGTATTGATTGAATGGAAGTAAGTTATACGAAATTGAACCTTATTAGTGATGAATAGTTTCTATGTTATTTAAAACAAAATATTGATGTTTCTTATTTAATGTTTATTAAAGTCCTTATTGCAATAAATTAGTGTTGCTTATTTAAAATAAAATAGTAATGTTTCTGATTTAATGTTTATTAGACCTTTTGTGTCCCCATTGAAACCTATCCATACACTAAAATATATCCATATGAAATTTTCGGCATAAGCACAAATGTCAACAATCACCTCTTGCAAACTGTGAGCCATTTCTACACTCTAGCAGAATGAACTTCTTTTGCTCTAAATACTTTGTTGAGCAATTGATTAAAGGTTGTGCTCTCCCCATAGTGAAATATTTGTTTATGGTTATCGTTGTGCAAATAGGCATATGTGAAGAACTGCAGAGGAAGCTTTAAATATTTCATCATGCAGACCTTTGCACTCCGTACAATCATAGACCTTCCACATAATTCATGCACGCTTGCACTCATAAAAAAGTTTTTCAATCACAAAGTTTACAAAAAATAATTTTGTTCATGTCGACACCTATAAACAATGTTGCACCCCACTACTATGTTATTAGATCACTTTAGGAGGAACTGCGAAAGTGTGGACAATAGTGACTTTTCCACACCCCTACATAATCAACTTATTTTGCACTAAAGATTTTGCTAATTAACTAATTAAAGGTTGTGATGTCATAATGAAAGATCTCCACTTCCATATGCCTTTTATTTCCACACATTTATTTGACATTATTATTATTATTATTGTTATTATTATATATTATTGGTAATATTTTAATTCTAAATATTGTTAAGAAGAAAACTTCGCCGAATGAAATTTGTCCAAAGCACAAAAGCTTAATCAAATATTTTATTGTAGAAAACACAAACTGGAAAAGCCTTACCATAATCAATATGTATATTAAGCAAATTTGTATATATTTAATAATCAAATTTGAAATATTATTACATTACCACTTAAAGTTATAAGGTTCCCTCTGCACCTTCATTCTCTCACACATATCTCGTTATGCGCACATCCTTGATTTCACATAGCTAAATCTGTAAAAAAATTAAACAGAAAATAGATTAAAAATAATTTTCCATTTGTGCCCCCATTCTCATGCACATTACCCATCCTTTGAACAGTAAAAGCTTCACACAAGGAAAGCTTTACAAAAGGAAACATAGTAATACTAATTCTAAATTGGTTTATATTTTAATTAATTACATGTCAACGACACAAATTTCCTTCTGCACCCTTGTTTTCTCTTCCAACACCATCCTTTGGACGTCCTTAAGACAATGAACTTTTACATTGTGTAGACTCAAACCTAGCATTAACGACAAATACAAAGCTTAAAATCAAGGAAAGTTAGATCGATGGTATATTTACATTGTTGGAGCGACTCTACAAACATAGAGTCAGGGATTAGAACCATGATTTACCAAGTTTATTAGAAAGTGTAACATAGATCGAAGTTTATGGAGTGTGATTCTGGAGTTACAGAGCAAGAGTTGAATACTTCTTTAGCTAGAATAATCGGTGCTGTGGAATTTCTCGTCTTTTTGGTATGAAATCATGTTGAAATGATTTAATCTAAAGCATGGGCCCATTTCAACCTTCTAAATGAGAAAATGGCAACACTGGAATTGAAGATGGAGTGGCTACAATTGGCAAATGAAACGTTGAGTTTTCATCTGAAAAATTTGGCTCATGCAGAGGAAATCAATGCCAAGGAGGACACTAATGAAAGAAATGATGATATCATGGCCATTGACTAAGGTTCTCCCCCTTCTCAGCTTGAGACAGAATTTAATGAAGGTCACGTTGAATTTGATATCGAGATATGTAGTAATTTAGATAGTTGTTAGTTTTAATTTCATTAATAAAGAAAATCAGTTTAGAATAGCTTATATAGCCCAATTGTGAACTATGTCAATAATTCTTTGAGTTTTTGAACATTAGAACAAGAAATTTTGGCTGAACTCGGAAATAAAAAAAAAATAAAAAAATTCCATGCATGACACTTACCTATATTTCTCTATTTAATTCATTTTCTATACCCTATACTAAAGTAAGTCATTACTGATTTAACTGTTGTTTTTCTCTCTGTAACTTAATTTCAAAACATTTCCTCAAGTTAATTTGCAAAGTTGTCTATTTTCCTTTCCGGCTTACGTAAGAGTTTATTTGTGAAATCAATATATATACCACAAATTTAGCATAATCAAAGCTCCGCACAATGAAACATAAGAATAATAATAAATCAACATTAATATTTTAACATTAATTTCACCTGAAAATACCATGTCTTAATTTCGTCCCTGTCGAATAAAGTTCCTAGTATGAAAGCTCAACAAAGTAAAAGCTCCACATAATGAAACATAGTAATATTAATTATTATATTCTCCTGCACATACCTCTTCGTCCACAAAGTCTCAATTATAACACCAATGCTCAGAGAAATAACACACTATCAGAGCACTCATGAAACCCCCTGTTCTCCCACACATACCCCATTTTCCAGACTTTTTATCATTCTGATGTTTATCCTCTAATAAATATAAAACTCATATACCTCCAATATAACACAAATGCATATGTGTGGGACTTTTGAGAAAATCCATTGTGCGCAAAAACTCACATATTAACGTTAATAGTTTAACATTAATTTCCCTATGCACCACCCATTCTCCTGCACAAACCTAGTCCTCTACGCATTAAAATCTCTCCACAATCCAACATAAAATATTAATTATTATTTTCTCCCACATATATCACGTCCTCTGAAAATATTCATAGCTCTAAAATCAAATCTCTACGCAAATTGTCTCTCGCACATACTTTGTCCTTTGCATAGTAAAAACTCCACACAAGGAAATATTTTGACATTAATTTCATCATTGTTGAATAAAGTTCCATATGCACCCCCATTTTATTGCACATACTCCATCTCTTTGCACAAAGAAATATTTTAACATTATTTTTATCCTTGTGAATTAAAGTTCCATGTGCAGCTTCGTTCTCTTGCATATACCTTGTCCTACGCACAGTAAAATCTACGCAGAATAAAACATAACAATATTACTTGTTCTCTCCAACATACCCTGTCCTTCATAAAAAATCATATGATATATGATGTGGAAATTTTTCAAAGTATCGCTTCCACCCAATGACTATATTAAGTGGAGATTTGTATAGGCCCTATCCCACCCGCCCCCATCAGAGCACTCATAGATGGAATGATGTTATGAAAACCAGCTTACAAAAAGATAGATAAGAGAGATAAACGCCTTAGAATTCAACCTCTTCGAGGGGGCAACCTCCTTTACATTACACAAATGAACAATTCTTGGATGATACAAATGACAAGGCCTCCTTTCTATATATAGGAGTTAAGGGTCATAATATAATTAGAGCTGACGTAACAATAATAATGTAAGGGCAAAATAATAACAATAGTGGGCTTCTTATGGGGCACACTAATAAACAATAATAGGGACTAACATGGTACAACAATATAATAAGGGGGTTGTACTAATAACAATAAGGGTGTTACACTAGTAGTATAGGGGCCTAACATGCCCCTCTCCTTCAAAAAGTGTTGTCCTCAACGCTTGAGTAGTTCTTGATGCTTCTGTATATAAATCTTGTCCTTCCATGTGAAATATTCAGCGGGTAAATTCTTCCACTTGATGAGATGCTTTGAAATTGATCAATTTTGTAGCTGTTGACTTCTTGGTTCTGTAAATGCTTTAGGTTCCAATATGATTTTTCCTTCCTTGTCAAGTTCTGGCAATATTGTTGGAATTGGGATAATCAGAAACTTTTGAATGAGTTCCCACCCTGCTTCGCTATTCTTCCATTCATACATTTCTTTGTTTATCAAATTTGATTGGAAAATTATACCAACCTCTACCATTTCTGCAACCATATGTTCAATTTCACTCCTTTGGGCATATGGATATCTATAAGGCTTGACGTTTGGAGGAGCACTTCCTGGAATAAAATGAATAGCATGATCATGATCACGAATACGTGGGAGACCTTCGGGAGTCTCAAATACCTTGGAATGATTGTTCAAGACTTTTTGGAGATCTGGAGAAATACATGATTTCGATGTGTGAAGCGTTAGCAAACATAATTGTGCAATTACGCCTCGTTGTTCTTTCTTTAGAAGTTTTGTCATTCTTTCAGAGCTAATTATTTTTCCTGGTTTCCCTGTGATACCCCTTAATTCAACTTCCTTTCCTTGCAAAGAAAATTTCATAAAAAGTTATTGAAAATTAAAAGCTATTGTACCCAAGGATTGTAGCCATTAGACTCCTAGTACAACATCAATACCACCCATTAAAACATAAAGCATTGGGCTATTCAATACATATTCTCCCATGGATAACTTGATATTATGGCACTTTCCAGAACAATTTATGGTTCCTCCACTTACAACCATCAGTTGACACTCTGGTGCTGGATATAGGAAGCAATTCAATTATTCTGCTATCTTAGAATTAATAAAATTATGGGTACTACCTGAATCAATCAACACTATTACCTTTTTCTTCTTGATATGTCCTTCTATCTTTATAGTTTTAGCAGTGGTAATTCCGACGAATGCATTACAAGATATGGTCGGATTCATTTCTTCTTTCTCTTGGGTTGGTCCCTGGTGAGTATCCTTTTCTTTTGATGTTTCTTGATACTTTTCTTCCTGATATTTCACTGCTTGAACCTTCTTCTTCTTGATATGTCCTTCTATCTTGAGAGTTTGAGTAGTGGTAATTCTTGCCAACGCTTTACAAGATATGGTGGGATTGATTTCTTTTTTCTCTGGGGTTGGTTCCTCAAGTATATACTCTTGTTTTGATGTTTCTTAATCATTTTCTTCTTCCTCTCCACAATCAAGGTAAAATAATTTCTTCTCAGCACACTTATGACCTTTAATGTATTTTTTATCACAATTGTAACAAATCCCTTTTTCTCTTTTTTCTTCCAATTGTTGTGGTGTAGCCCTTGTAGGTTGTGGAAGGCTAGGAGAAACAACACTTCCATCTTTATAGTTATGAGGGGTAGAATTCCTTGTTTCCATAAATTTACTTTCCACTTTGTAACAAAGCCCTTTTTCTCTTTTTTCTTCCAATTGTTGTGGTGTTGCTCTAAAGAAGATGGTGCTCTTTGTATTCTCATAATGTGCTATAATTTCCTCCATGAAAATTGACCACGTAACAAGTTGTTTACGAGAACAAAGCCCTTTATACCATAAAAATTGATCTTGTTCTAAATATGAAGATGCAATACATACCTTTTGTAATAGTGGTACACCATGTAGATCAAAATATTTCTCCATATGTAGTATCCAATTTATCGGATCCTTGCCATCAAACTTCCTCATCTCGCTTTTTCTTGATTTTAGGAGCTTGATCTTGAAACGATTGTAACTCAGTAATTTTGGATCTTTAAGTTCTGAAATTGCGACCTGCAGTAGCCCTCTGCATCCTCTTTCCAATGCCACCAGTCTGATCGAATTTAGATTCCCCAAGAAAGAGTTATGCACAATCTCCCAATATGACCTGATTATATACCTTTTCAGAAGAGCGAACTTGTATGAAGCTCCACGTGTCACTGTTTTGACCTTAGGATCTGAAAAATATACATAGGAAACTACAGTCGTGTCACCTGTTTGGAATGTAATTCGGGAGTTTGCAAAAAGGCCAGCTCCCTCATATCATATCTCCGCAAATATAGCATGAAAAGCTCTGAAATTTGGACCCGAGGTTCAAAACGATTTCAACCCAAATGGGTTTTTTTTTGCATCTAAAATGTCGCAGAAAAAAAGTTATGGCAAAAATCCCATGATAACCTATTTGGAGCAGTGAAACCCTAGAATCCAAAGCTCTGATACCAAATGTTATGAAACCAACTCACAAAAAGATAGAAAAGAGAGATAAACGCCTTAGAATTCAGCCTCTTCGAGGAGGCAACCTCCTTTACATTACACAAATGAACAATT
>APFE030753979.1:0-15078 GCA_000404065.3 Pinus taeda
GTGCATGTTTAGTTCAACAGGGACAGGTGGTAGAGAATCAGATTGCTATCAGTTGTGACTATAGTTGTGCACCAGATCTTGCACAATCAGTGGGATTGAGTAATGCCAATAAGGATTGCGTGGTTCAGCCAAGGAAATACGAGTTTTCTTCATTCATTCATCAGTATTCTCATGCAGGATTGCGCAGAGGAGGCAGGCAAGCAGTGGAAGAGATTTGGAGATCAGATCTGAGTTGTATTGTGTGTAACAGAGGTGGAGATACTTGTGAGAAGTATTATGCTGTGTAATGTTACATGACTCATTCATTAATATACAGATAGTTGGGGTTTTTAGCGAGATGCTTTCCCCGGGATACATACTGTGTTAATGTGTGAATGCTCTTGATGTTTTATTGTTATTGATGTTGCTATATTGATGATCAACGTAGAGGATCTTATGTATTGTGTATGTTTTCCGCAATAGTACATGATCAGGATAATCTCTGTTGAATATGTGTTAAATTATTCAAAATTTCTACAAGATATAGAACATAATGCAGAAGAAAGTCTGGAAGACTAGGCAATTTGAGCCTGATTGTGCCAAGCCCTAATGACTTGATTTTTTATTGGTCTACAAAGGATACTGCTCCATCAATATTTTTAATAAATTCTTCAAAAAAATATTTTCTATGATCATTTGGCAAGTTTCTCCTGAATCAAGCAACCAATAATTTTTCCAAGAAGCAAGTGAAGCATTAAATAAATCTTCATTTACTCTGATATTACATTGTGCCACAACATAATGAGCGGATTCAGGTGCTTTAACTTTGTCTGTGTCATTAGTTATACATTTGGATTGGTTTCTTTGCTGCTCAATTTTGTCCCAAGGTAATCTGCATATAGAGGCATCATGTGATCCATTTCTTTTGCAGCGTATGCAGTGCAAATCTAACTTTTCTCCTTGAGAGTGTCTGCCCCCCTGCCTCTAAAATATCTTCCTCTTCCTCTTTGACCACCTCTTCCTCTGGAAGAATCTTGGGCAAGATTTTTTTATTTATGAGCAAGGCACACAGCCTCTTCAGAAGATTTAGGGGTTGTCTTCCTTCCAAAAGCTTTCTCTCTTTCAGCAAATTTTTTTCACAAGAGAGTCAAAGGTAATATCTTTGAGATTTCCATTTGCTTGCAATGACTCAAGATAATTGGAGTAAGTCGGATAAAGTTCCTTGAGAAAAGTGATAAGAGGAATATCCAATTCAACCTTAGTTTCTTTGATATCATGCATTATAGATTTTACTTCGGATGCAAGAGCAAGAGGATCATTATTTTGTAATTCAAGAGTGAAGAGTTTAATCATGAGTTGAACAACTTCAAGTGCAGAATGTGAGTCATAGAGTTCTTTCAGCTTTTGTAAGGCTTCGAAAGCAGTTGAAAATGGAAAAATATGATGACTCTCCTCTTCACTTACAGATGCTGCAGTTAATGCATAGGCTTTGTTATTCTTATTTTCCCAAATGGTGAACTCTTTGTCTGAGGTAGGTTGTTCTGCCTCTTTGTCTCCGTCTCCAATACACACTACTTTCCACAACTCATTGAAAATGAGGGTGTTTTATCATCCGGGACCACTCAGGATAGTTCTCCTTGCCAGTGAGAACTATTCCCACAATGGATATGATTGAATGCATTGTAAAATATGTCAACTATTGACCAAAATCGACAATACCAGAACAACGTTATACCATAATTCCAAGATAGTGAGACAATGAAACAATGGCGTCATATATACCAGTGTTTATGTATATGAAACACTGCGTTTTGGAGAAATCCTTTATATATCAGCGTTATATATATATATATATATATATATATATATATAGAGAGAGAGAGAGAGAGAGAGAGAGATATAATGCTGATATATAAAGGATTTCTCCAAAACATAGTGTTTCATATATAACATTGTTTTGGTATATATGTAATGCCATTGTTTTCTTTGGTATATATATATATATATACCAAAGAAAATAATGGCATTATATATACCAAAATAGCGTTATATATGAAACATTGTGGTGCCACCATGTTTAATGCAGTGCAAAGGCCGCCATGTTTAACACAAATACCTTTTCTTCAACTGTGCAAACTCAGGTATTTCTGGTGCAACACAAGACTTTATTGCCAGTGACACTCTTCACCTGTGCAATTCCTTGGGAGTCACAGACAATCACACCAATTTGTGATGGCATCAAACCTCTCTGGTTCATACAGCCTCTAAGCCACGATCAATTCCACTTCCGCTATGCATCATCAAATTTTTCCGCATATACAACCAAGCTCTCAAAATATCTTGTATCGAACTACTGAATGTCTTAAGAAATATTTTCCAATGCTAAAACCACCGTAGCAAAATTTCAAAAAATCTCTGCAAATCTTTAAAATCTTTGAAGATCAGATATACTATACGCATCATAAAAAGAAATGAAAATGAACTTAGAAAATTCTTCAAAATCAAACTCAAAAGGCCATCATCCATGGTTGGCTATCCACTGCAAGTAACCACCATCCGGCAAGTCGAACCAGTGATATTCACCGAGCATAACGGTTGGGCGGACTATTCAGAGAGAACAAAATGTATACTGACACCATCTGCATGGAGTAGGCTTCAGGCAACTGACACACAACGTTTACCATGGGCAGTGTATTATATGGGAAATGAGCAACGTATTATATGGGAAACTAAATCGGTATGGGCAGCATACTAGCAGCGTATTATATGTCAGAGTAGATACGAGCAGCGTATTATATGTCAAAGTAGAGCAGAGGAACAACGCTTTTATATGCAGGTGAATAATAGACAGAGAGAAGTGTTTTGTATGCAAGGCAGAACATAGGTAGAATATGGAGTTACAAAGCAGAGGGAAGCCAAAAATGGCACTGACTCTGATACCATGTCAGACCAAGCAGTAACTCCTCAAAAACAATTCGTTTATATTCATTCAAGTTGGTCTTTATTATATACATGAGGGAAAGACTATTCATTTCATCTCCTAGTGACTATTCATATTCTCTATTATTTATTTACATCAATTTCAGTTATTCACCCAATCTTGATGATTAGGTGTCAACATCATCAATGAAGGCATTTCCAATAGGCAAAGTACTTTACCAGAACTTTGAAAACTTGTTTTACCTCCAGCATGAGGTAAAACACTTGTTTGTCAATAAGCCTACTTTTTCCAAGTACACTAAGGCAGATGAAATATGCAGAAGGATGTTGAAGATCCAAGTGCCTGATGTTGAAATGTGGGAAAATTTGACTGATTTACTATAAGAAAAATGCAGTAAAAAGGTTAGTGTACAGTGAAAGTGAAACAGGCAGGTGAAAAGATGAAGACAGATCAGCAGATTCAAAGAGTATCAGATAAAAGCCAAAAGTAAATGAAGCTTCCAGCGTGAAAGATCAAACAGCAAAGCAGCACTAAGGGCTAAAATCAAACCATAAAGGCCAGCAGTACCAAAATAAATGGGACAGCATGAAGCAGTTCAATAGCTGTCTCTATGTTCTTGTAATAATTTTTTGTATATATACTTCACAATTCGAAATATGAAGGGTGGATTCTTAGACATTTCTATAGAATTTTGATCAAAAAGACGGTAAAGCTATTGTATCATTGACTAAGCCAGCAAGCTAGATTGATGAATAAAGACAAGATATTTCACAGGATTCATGTGTTGAGCAAAGTGCAGACAAGTATTTCCTTATGTTATCGTTATCTTTCTTAAACATTTTTTATAATCTTTAATGTTATGCATATAAATGTTTTCAACTGATATCTAAGTTAAGGAATTCTTAATTTCTCCTTAGTTTAGGTTGTTTCTTGATAATCTAGATCAAAGGATTCTTAATTACCCTTTGCTTTCGATTACCCCCTATTTCGGTCTGAGAACCCTTAATTGCTCTCTCACCCTGATTAAAGCCATTTCACCCCCTTGTTCCAAAGACCTGCACTTTACTCTGCTAACTTTCCCTTTGAACATTCCCTTTAGTGAGTTGATCCAGTTCTACTGCCTTTTTGTTGACTCCATAGCCCAATGGTCTAAAGACATTATTCTATCCATCTGTTCGAAGGATCCCACCATCCAATCTTGAATACAAGTAAAAAACCACCAGAACATTCATAGCTAGCCTGAAATCCAAGCAAACAAAGCTAAATCATATAGAGAGAGCCCTCTTTGAGCCTAGGTTGGCTAGAGCCTATGCTCCAAAATTGGTTTGTGGTCACCTTGGTTATTTTCCATCTTCTAATAACTTCTAGAGAAATTTCTGAGTATTAACACATCTTCTTGGTAGAATCTAGTATTACTACATTGGGGAGGAAGATGAGTGTGGGAGGATACTCACTCTACATCTTACTAATTATAGGTGGGGCTACCACTCTCTCAGAATGAGATGAGGAATCCTAACATCATAAATCATAAACTAAAATCACGGAAGGGAGGATAGTTCAATATTGGAGAGTTAGTGGCTTGATTCTCAGTGATGTGGTAGAGTTGGATTCCCAACAATGTGGATGAAGGTGGAGAGGATTGTCTTTTATAGTATCATCCCACAAGTAAGTCCCACTCATGCTCTAGAATCTAGCTCAGGGGTGATAAATGCAGTGAATTTGGCTGCAGCTTGTCTATGGTTGCGTGGAAATTCAAATTCTCCATCTCAATTTCTAGTTCCAACGTTAAAATATAAGCAACACTCCCACCTTATATGCCATCACATTGTTATGATGCTTGTTATGATATGAGTATTTGCTTGGTGGTATTAAGTAATTTAAGTTCATATTTATCTCCACACTTCTATACACTTTTAATCATGCATTTATAAGGATAAAATGTGTAGGAATAACATATTTCATAGAAGTAATTGGTTCAAGATGGCCACTTGATCATAAAGTAACTATTAGACCTATAGAGGTGGCGTTATTTACCCACAGTCTCTTATTGAAGGTTTTGTTTCATGTTACCCATATTTAAATGTAAATTAGTCTAAGGTTCAACCTTAGGCACTACAAACCCTTAATTAATATGTTAATGCAGATTTTATTTATCTTTTTTATATTTCACCTTTGCCCAGGACTTACACTATAACTGTACATATTCCGGAATTTCATATAAATCGGTGATGTGTGTAAATCAAGGCTACATTGAGTTTAACATTGAATCTTGAACTAGGATTGAGGCCTTCCTTGATGTCGTATGATATGTGCTCTGGTGTTCACTTTAGCTCAATTTCCCACTCTAGTTCTTACTCAGGATCCAATTCTAGCTTTCCCAACATAGGGCAACCATGGTTATTATGGAGGTAGCTTGTCCTTGTAGACATAAATTTAGCAATATATGAAGTTTCAAATACTTAACTCACTAATGGAGAGTGTACATTGTGGTATCGGGTGGAATTATTTGAGGTTATGTTACTATTTTGTTTTGATTATGTTAAACTTTCAACAAAGGGAAATTTTTATCAATTCAAAGCATACCTCATATGTTTATGGATAACTTATGTTATAGAGGTGAAAAAGCCCAAGTTGCATTCTCGTCTTCTTTTTATACCAAAATTTCAATGCATACTGCAATCTTCAGGGCTTATGAAATTTTCCTAAGCACACTTTCTAATGTAAATATTGAAATTCATTAGTTCTTGACTACGACCAATTCAATAATGCAAATTTTGTTGGGGTATAATGATCCAATGATAAATGGATGTTTTTTTAGAAAAGAATGCATGTTTAACACTTATACATGCATATTTGTTGTAGATTAATGAGTTAAGATAGTGTAGTTTGTTAGTGTAGAGATTGGAGTGTTTCAGTAGGACTCCAATACTTTGATTGTATATAATAGATGTACATGCCAAATTTCACTTTAAAAAAGTTGGAGAGGTAGTGAGGATTATTTATTCATGCATTGCTTCGATTTTATGGTCTACTTGTCCATTTTTTTTTAATTGAGTTTATGAAATAGCATATTATTTAGTGAGAATTATAGGTCACTCTCCTCCTACCCATGTGATTCCACCCTTGGGATTTGTGAGAAAGTGCGATTTGGCAGCAATTTGACATCCTAAAATGCTTTGAAGTTGAACTAAAAATCTTCAAAATTTTCACTTGCAACTTTAGAATAAAGATCTATACATTTTAAGACTAGATTTGAGATGTTTTGCAGCACAGTTGCATGGTGTATCTCTGTATTGTAGTTTGTTGTCCAAATTTGCAGGTATTTCATATGGATTCTATATGACAAGAAGTTACTATTGTAGCATGGAAAAGTATTTTGTTTTCCAGGTTTATATTTTATCTTCTGAATGCCTAAGGATTTTCCCAATGTTAGCATACACTAACCTACAATGCAGAGAGATTATACAAGGTCACAATGGTACTCCTCTAGTTTACTTTAGGTCTCTCCCAGTTTCAAATGTTTATAGAAATTTCATGGTAGTCGAATTTAAACATAGACATGAAACAAGTGACGTAGATTATTCTTGTACTCATTCCTCTTCATATATTTGTTTCCTTTTTTTCTTGGACTAGTAACCTAGTTCTCTATGGCTTTCTTCTTAGCTCTAGGTTTTGTCATGGCACTTTTAATTTGTATTAGATTGATGGTACTCTTTTACTCCCATCAAACTACTTTTATGGTTGCTTAGAAGATATAAATAAAATTATCTTAAGTCCATTTAAAATCAATGTCTTCTACTTAATACATCAATCATTCAGCTCCTCACCTTCCTTGTCAAAGCTGACAATGCACATGATTATCGTCTCTAAATTTTCTGCAAGGATGGTAACATAATAATACTAGGACCCAAGTCAATGACATAATAATAGGCTTCTAAATGTTATTATTGAAAACAATATTGCTAATGTAAGTATCAGTGAAATTAAAAGGAGAGCCTCGGCTACAATTTCAATGAGAAACCGTGTTTCACATACACACTTCATTAGATGCAATAGTCTTTGAATTCATTAAACCTTTAGTACCATGGCTACACACCAATGTCAATCAACTACTTATTGCCTCCAAATCTACACATAGCTTCGAAAATTTTCAAGTATTGTTGGAGCCGCATCACATCATGCATAAGTTTTGCATGGAATAATTGTGTTTACTCACATTGGTCACACAATTCTAATGCAAGAATTCTCTTCCTTTTATACAAGGATTCGGAAGTTATTATGAGGGGAATACTATATTTTATCTTCTCTTGAATGTGGAATAATTAGTGAGAATGCACCAATATGATATTTACTCTCTATTTCGTCAACAAAATTGGAAATATCAATAACTAGCTTAGACAATTATCTATTTTCTCTATAGAATGGGATTTTTGTGCAACTTAAATTTCATGAAGAAAAGAGGGTCAATGTGAGGCTAAAAAATTGTAGTTAGATTCCTTAACCACCAAGAATTAAAAAATGAGTTGTCCACTTTCACTTTACAATGCAAGTCATCCTCTAAATCATCATGACGCCATGATGATGTAAAACAATCCATCAGGCTTGAACATCCCTAAATCATATAATCCATATAGACCCTAAATATAGAGCTTTTAAAAAATATATTTTGCTTCCAAATATGCAATATCCTTTAAGAATGACCTGATTCACTGGTCATTTTGAATGAGACTCGGAAAGTTTATTAAGTAGGTTAGGCATTTTCAAAATCTGTACCTAGTTAACTCCCACAAAATTTTCAATAACTATAATATCCAAGTCTATGAGGCTATCAACAAAATTTCCTTTGGGTAGTGATTCCTAAATACACAATGAAAGCACTTTGGGATTCAAAACCCTCAATTGGAAAAGAGAAATTGTCTTATATTAATTAGTTCTTCCGAGTGATACTATTTCAGTCATGGGTTGTAAAGATGCAAACATTTTGTTGCCAAGACTTGGGTATCCACTTTATGAAGCATTGCTAGCATATGATGGAATTGAAGTCAGGAAATACAATTTTAATTCTATAAAGGAATTTGGAAGTTAATTTAGATCACCATGAAATAGTATCTGACAAAAACACAAGATTAATGGTTCTTATCAATCGCAATAAGTCTTGGGGTATTATTGTCAGTCATGAGCATTTACCCGGGGTTGCATAGATGGAAAACAAGTTAGTTTTGTTAATAGTTTCTGAGAAATTATATGCTCCTTTGGTTCTTGATTGTGAGTCATTTGTACCAATGGGATTGTTTGCAACATTTGTTCATGTGCTTACCCTTAGAATCATATTGTTGTTACTTTTAATGGAACTCGTAGACAAATGATTCGAGGGACATAGAAAGCTTCCTAGAGACAACCTTTGGGTTGATTGTAGACTAGTTCCTAGGACATTTTAAAGAGAGAAATGCTTTAGAATATTATTAGTGAGGGGTTTTGGTAGTACTCCAATTGTCACGAAGTTGAAAAGATAATAAAAGGGGGCTTGGTCCAAATAGGTCTTCATTAAGGTACGCTCAAGCCAATACATGGATCCAAATGTTAAGGGGGTAAATCAGGCCAACCTCAAAGAGAAATGTCTTGTTATGGTGTTCGAGACACAACAACGGGTAGCTTAATATTGACGTTGCAGCAAAGTGAAGAGGAGGAAAGGGAGGAGGGGATTCGGTGCATAGGGTTGATTGCAATACAGAATCCTAAGCAACGATTTTTCTGACAGAAATATGGAAGAGGGAGGAGATAAAAGAGTGGAGTGCTAGTCAAGGTTTCAAGCCATATACCTCATGGGCACATTTGACACTAAAATAATAAGCAAATTTGTGCACATTATAGGTACTTAAGTAAATTTGTAGCTAACAGAAGTACTGTCGCTGCTTAGTAACAACTATACAATCATGAACACGGGTGAAACCGCAACTTCATTACACTATTTCAAAGGGAGAAAAACATACATGAAGTGATAAACAATAGAGGAAACATACTACACATTTCTCTAATAGGAATCAACATAATAGTTTCATTAATCCTCGAGTCCCAATCCCCAGTCTGTTACATTCAGCATATGTATCACTCTAGTCCCTCATGAATAGTCTTCATATAACCAAAGTGGAACCATAGAATTTGGACCGCTGCGAGTGCAAAATTTCAAAACCCCTATTAAGTGTTTCTCCTCCTTATTTATACATAGAAGGGGGGCTTTGAATCAACATTTACAAAATATGTCAACCCAGGGCTGGCTGTCAGATTGAATAGCTGTCTAGGCCTGCGATAATTGCTGCCCAAACTGATTTCCTTAGATTTAACTTCATTTGGAAATATAGAAATTTTGAAAATGAAATAAATTACAGAAAATTAGAAAAAGTAAATTCAATGATGATGCAGGAAAATATCTCCTAGATGTTACTGTTATGGCCTCTAGTCAGGGCACATCTCTGCCATGATGTGCCTTTCCTGTTGTTCGATTGGTTCCTGTCACTTTCATCTTAACTACTTGAATCACTCGTTCTCGAGAGTTGGGAGTGGATCAACTATGAGTTTTCTATTACATAACAGAAGTGGAGAATGCCCTAGCAGTCCTTCGTTGTGTATCTAAGTGGAGCCCCACGCCGAGTCATTAAGTCTTCATGAGTCCCATGCCTCCATTTTCTCTCCAAAGATGTGCAGTGAAGTAATTGAATTCATTTATGAGGTGATTGTTGTCCTAGGTTTCTTATTGCGGGGGCTTCTACGAGATTAGCCCATATCTATTGCCATTGCTCCATACCTCTATTCAAAATCTCAATTGTCGACCCATCCGCCTTTAAAGCTTTGTACCATGCTATCAGGGAATTGTTGTATTGGGACCTTTACACTTAGAGGTGTTACAGAACAGCGAGTCCCAATCTCCTTTGGCCCCCTTTGGTTTAGCCCCTTTCTTCATTTCTTCTCATATGACCAAGGGGCTGTGACTTGGAGCTTAGCCCTAAGGCGCTAGAGATTTTAGATTCTTATATAGGGGAATTTTTCCCTTTATAAGTGTTTTGTGTCGGGTTTCCCTAAGTCTTCATGAATGTGTGCCTTTTATTGGAGCTCCTTTCTCGATGGATCACAATCAAGGCTTCCATTCTGGACTTCTACATTGGAGCCACAACATGTTTGCGACCTCTGATTGCGATAGCCCTTTAGTGCTCGGCCCTTGGTTCCTCGACCCTTTATGTGATTATGGGCCAACCCCCTTATCAGAGTCCCCCAATTGAAGGTTCACAATCGACAATTTCTTTTTTTATGCTCACCACAACTGTCGATCGTCGATCACCCTCCATGCTTAGCCCCTGGTTCTTTTAGCTCTTTATGTGACTGTGGGCCAACACCTTTATCGACGAATCACAATCGAGGTTTTAACCTTATTGTAATAACATGCCTCAACCTATAAACACCTATTTTTTATCTCTTATGTGACGTCATCACTTCCACGTGGCACTTCCTGAGTGGTGACACGTGTCACCCAGATATGCCCTCTTTGGACCCTTGAAAAAGCCAAATCTGCATGTCACGTGTCCTCTATACTGCCACGTTATGTTGATGTCAGTGCCACGATTTCTTTACTAGATCCAATAATACTCTGCCATGTGGCCCTCTAGAGGAGAGAGAAAAAGGCCCACCTGACCTTGGTTTTGCGTTGGTTGCCTTTGTTAAATGTTTTAGGTCATCCCAGCGCTTTAACACTAATATATCACAACTCGCAATATCGTAATATTTTTAGAGTTGTCACCCCTTGATGGTCAATACGACGATATCGCTCCAGACCTTCGATGTGCGGGACCTTCAATACTCCAAGGCTTCCTGACCCACCAATTCACCCCACCGATACAGGACCTCCGATATAGTAGACCTCTGACCTACGATGCATCAATATGCGCTTAGTGCAACTGACGAGAAATTGACGATTGCCAATGCGATATCAGCTATCGTTGATCACTGATTTCACCCCACACCTATTTTTGCTTTCAGAAAACCCCGATTGTGACTTGCGACATGCTCCCAGACCCCCAATATGCTCTTCTCCCTTATTTCAATGCTGACAAAACCCTCAACTTTAATAGGCCATATCTTCTAATTCCTGGGTCCATTTGAGGAGTTCCATATACCATTGGAAAGCTTATTCCAAGACCTATCCAACGTAGAGGGTATGCTTTAGATTTGAGAGATTTTGTGGCTTGGAATATGGATGCAAAATATTCTGCTATTTTTCGATTTGGGTAACTTGAAAACACTTTTTGTAGCGAGTGACAACACATATCAAATAGATGGTTTGTTCCAGGTCAGTTATCAAAGAGATGGTTTTCTCTAGGTCAATGGCCTAGTTGGATTATGGCTTGTGATCCTAATGATATTCTAAAAGAAACAAAGATCTCCATTTTAATCTGTTAAATAGTTTATACTTTACACATTGAAATTATGAAGGAATGCTAGACCAAAAAAAATCAACCCATTCTCATAACCACACATTGGGATTCGGGTGACATAGTAACTACCTCTAGTGAATAAGGGGGTGTGTTACAAGTAGTATCATAGCTCCCAAGTTTAAAACTTGGACCTAATGGGCTCTATCACAAAAGGGATGCAGACTAAAATTTTAATAATTTTCTCCAGTTTGTCTTGAACTCCTCTTAATACTGTGGCTCTTAGTAGCCATTTTGAGACTTATAAGATCCTTTCTTGCAAACTCTTATCTCCAAGTGAAATTGTTAGTATGCCTACAAAATTGTTAAGTTGTTTGTAATGTGTTTAGACAAAATGCATGAAAGGAATGTCATTTCATGAATTGCACTTTTGGTAGGCTACACTTGCTAAGGATATGCCCTAAGAATCCCTACTATTGTTCAACAAAGGAAAAATGTAATTGAAAGGGTTCAGGCATACTAGCTCACCTCTGTGAGTTTCTTCTTGTTGTTATATGTTGGCCCACTAGTTTCAAACTAACCATAGGAATTAATTGCAAAATAATCAATTTTAACTTTCATTCTATGTCCTTATGGAAGTACAATTGTTGATATATGTTGCAAATACGTATATGGTTGAGTTATTGTATCTATACTTCTCTTTCAAACATGCCAATGATAGGAGAAAAATGGATGTCTGGAAATCTTTTGAAAGAATACCCTAGCAAAATTTAGTATGATGCAATGCAATGGTTTCCAAATATGCTAAGACTGGGAATTCAATGTTTTACACCAATCATTTGACATGGTTCTTGAATAAATTGCAATCTCTTGGATTGCAATCATTGTAGCGTATGTTCGAGAGGGAGCATAGAGACCAATAGTAAGGTACAAATTATTAGTATATTTGTAAATTAATTTTATGTCTTTGATGAGTGAGGGACATCAATACATTCAAATGATTCAATGAGATGCTCAACAAAAACAAACGAGCAGTGCATTTTATTAGCCAAAATAGCATTAGGTACCCCCCCCAACCTTATGCATATTCATCCTCCCTTCTTCATCTTAAGATTAATAAAACATGACCAAAATTCTCCAATGGAACCTTAGAGATGAACAGAAACCAAGACTTGGCAGACGCAATTTATAGAATTTTAACCCTCAAATAATAAGAAGCATGTTGGGCATGGGATCCCCAACAGTAGGTTTTGGGGCTTAAAGCCTGAGTTTTGGTAAATTGTATTGTAAGACTCTGCGAAGTGCGGGCGCGGAGCGCGAAAGTCTAGGATGAGTCATAGGGTTGTCTGCCCTAAGAATTGTAAAATAACGTAAAGCTGTGTTGGCCTACCCATGGTCCGCGGACCATGGGATTGTATAAATAGAGTGAGGCTCTAAGTGTAAAGATATTTTTTTGGCAAGCAAGTAATAGATAAATGCGAAGGCATGGTTAGAGCATAGGGGGGAAGTTGAAATGTATTGGTTCGTAGTAGTAGGAAGAGGCTTTACAGCTAAGTGCACAGAGGCCTAGTAGAGTCCGCAACTGAGTGGGCGGACCCCTACAGCTAAGTGCATAGGGCGGATTCGGGTCAATATTTGGAACTGAAAGTTAATAAAGAAGACTATTTTGTGCATCTATTCTTGAATCCTTATTTTGATGTTATACATTGTTGTTACTCTATTTATTTATTGCACGCATTGGATGAATACTCGTATGAATGCTTGTATGTAAATTTAATCTAAGTAATCAGCTAAAGGAGACTAATTAAGGAAGACTTGGGTAAATAGAACGGGTCGCGCTGCAACTAGAACTGCGCGAAGACAATATCACAAGGCGTGGGGTGCCCGTAATTGCGCGTAGCATAGTAAGTGCGAAGGTTGGACCGCAAACCAATCACCACACATCAGGCATCCCCACGGTGCGGAAACTTGGTTCTAGTACCCTCCCATACTACTTCGGGTGAGACCTCAGCCCGCGCTCCATGGGCTATTGCCAAAAGGGCCAGTAGTACTGGGATTTGCTTGGGTAAATCACTTCCGAACCTGGGTCAGGCCCCACTAAGCCAACAAATGGTTCCGTTGCCGAGACTGGGATCTACATAAGGGATGTCTGATGTCGTGCCAATGGAACCTAATGAAGAAGGAAATTGAAGAGTGGTTGGATAAGAAGATTCACAAGTTCGCGACACAGGAAAATAGAACACCACAAGTATTTGAGAAAAAGTGGTTGGAGCGCTACATGTATACAAAAATCCACGATAGTTTCTTTGCACCCTTTCTGTCTAAGCTATATGAGTGGATCACAAGGTTAGCTGATAGCCAGGGAAGGTGTAGGCTCGACCAACCAATAGTGTGGACTCCGGAGCTAGTACACATACTAGAAGCCTCAAAGGATAAGATAGTGTGAGTTGTGGACCACTGGCTTGACCGAATAATAGGGTGGACACGACCGTTAGTTACAGCGAGGTAGGGCAACATTTTCTCAAGGGACCGCGAGGTAAGTATATTAAATATTTGAACACCTAGATTACAATGATGCTATGTGAAAAGTAGGTTATGTGAATAAATTAATGTTTGGGACTATGCGGAGCAGAAAAATCTACAGAAGCGGAAGTAGTGAAGAATTAGAAAATGGTCCCTTAATTTCACCCTCATGGGAAAGCGAGGACGAGCTCGTGAAGGTTTCTTCGAGAAGTGCAGTTAGTTTAATAAGGCAGCGGATTCTGCAGTTACCACCTCCACCCACATTGCCACCTGCTTCACCTCCCTTACCTCCATCTCCACCCACTCCACCTCCACTACCTCCATAGTTCAGTATGGCAAGCACGATCAAACTACCAGTGTTCAGAGAAGTAGGGAATGAGGATCCAGACCAATTCTGGTTTGTGGTAAGAGCAGTATGGGAATCACAAGGTGTCATGGATGACAATATTACGAAGGCTACGTTGGTGAGCACGTTGTAGGATCATGAATTAATGTGGTACATCAAGCACTCTAACGACCACCCAAATGCAAGTATAGCAGAGATCTAGAATGCGTTGAACAGAGAATTTAGCAGGCCAAAATCAGAGACGCAGTCAATCTTTGAGTTTAAAGAGGTCGTGACGCTTCCAGGTGAGACTCCCTAGGATCTGGACCAAAGGTTGAAGAGTAAAATCTGCGAGGCCAATATGATGCTAACGGATGCACAGCATCGCGCATGGTTTGTATCATTTCTGACACCACACTTGAGGACAACATTGTCACAACAGAAACTCTCTACCTAGTCTGAAGCGTTGGAAATGGTGATAAGATTACATGAGACCCCGATACAAGACCCTAGGTTGGGAGTTCAACAAATCCACGCACAACTACTGAATCTGTGTTTGGAAATGCAAAGCCTAAAGCAGGATAGGGCCACAAAGGCCAAGGCGCACGAGGAAGTATGGTGCATAAAATGCAAAGGCCAGGGTCATGACAAGTATCATTGTCCAGTGTTCACGAACTACTTGGGAGGAGGAGGGCCAATGCCGTTGAGACCGGAGATGCAGGCAAGGCCAAGTGCAGCATGCGCTTTATGGTGCGCGATCTGTCAGATAGGAGGGAAACACACAATGGAAAATTGTCATTTGCTGCAGAAATATACACAGACACCCCAGCAATTATTTTGTAATTTATGCAGGTCGTGTTGAAAATAATACTGATTCACCCCCCCCCCCC
>APFE030753979.1:18959-85151 GCA_000404065.3 Pinus taeda
AAGCAGGTGTACAAACAAGAAGAACACTTGCAGAAGCTTCAAGCTATTTAGCATTACTCTCTTCTACTGAACCACAAAATGTGAAAGAAGCATGCAAAGATGAATGTTGAGTGAAAGAAATGGATGAAGAACTTGAGCAGATCAAAAAGAACAACACTTGGGAGTTGGTTCCTAGACCAAAGGATAAGAATGTTATGGGAACAAAATGGGTCTTCAAAAATAAATTGAATGAAAATGGAGAAGTAATTAGAAACAAGGCCAGACTTGTTTGTAAAGGGTATGCACAGCAAGAAGGAATAGACTTTGAAGAAACCTTTGCTCCCGTTGCAAGACTTGAGGCCATTCGAATGTTCCTTGCTCTCTCAAGTTTTCAAAACTTTAAAGTATTTCAAATGGATGTGAAATCAGCCTTTCTGAATGGAGACTTGGAAGAAGAAGTATACATTGAACAGCCAGATGGGTTCATTCTTGGAAATGATCCAAATCTTGTATGCAGATTGAAAAAGTCACTTGTACACCACCTATCTCCATCTTATGCGATAACACAAGTGCAATCAGCATCTCAAAGAATCCTGTCATGCATTCAAAAACCAAGCACATACCAATCAAGTATCATTTTCTCCGGGATCAAGTGCTTGAACAGAAAGTCAAGTTGGAGTATGTTCCTTCTAAGGAACAAGTTGTTGATATTCTCACCAAACCATTGCCCAGGGAGACTTTTGAATACCTCAGGCAAAAGCTAGGGGTTGTTGATGCATCATCTTATTGTTGAAAATCTTCTGATTGTTGGTTGTATGCATGGTTCATCTGGGGTATATGCGTACATGTTCTAGGTTGCAGCACAGGTTCAAGGGGAGCATATAATGCATTGTTGGCATTATGGAGGATGTACAAAAGGAGATCATGGAAGCTGGTGGATTATGGTTCTTCTTTGCAGATCTGGTTCATATTCCGGGGGAGCGTGTTCTTAGGGGGAGCATAACCCTTTGCCCTTGATGTCAAAGGGGGAGAATGACGCTGAAGTTTTTACGGTTGCCATCAAGTCCAAAGGGGGAGATTGTTGGCATTATGTTTCTGGTATGGCTATATGTTACAGATGTTGTACTTGATGGCAACACCCATGGAAAGGCTCTCAATATGTTGAAAATTAAGAAGTACACAAGAGAACAGTTCAGAAGATGCATACCCGCAGGTACATTGTGAAGGGACCGCGGCCAGACACATAGGTCAGCCGTTCAGGAGGTGCGTACCCCCAATGCACTCACTTCAAGGCATAGAAAAGCACACGTGGGGTTTCTTATGATTAATCTTTGGTATTTAGCCGATGATATTTGTGTTATTATTTTTTTGGCTCGTGGTATTGATCCATGATTTTAGGAGGAGCTTGCCTATCTAAAGCAAAGAATTTCCCTTGGCTAAGCATCTTTTGCAAATTGAATATCTTAAGATCTGAAATATTGGGTTATTGTTTCAAAAGCTTGATCTATATGAAAGTGAAGTGGAAAGTGAATCTGTGAAGGGTGATCTCTCGAGCGCATGATCAGATCTGTAGATCTGACAGTCTGGGTTATTCTTGAAGTCTTGAAATTATCTATACCCGCAGGCACGCAAGTACAGTGAAAGAAAAGCGTGGAGATACGCAGGCGCAGAAGCACTGCAGGTGCGGAGGTACGCGGTGCCACAGAAGGCGCAGCTGCGGAGGTACGCAGCGCCACAGAAGGCGCAGCTGCGAAGGTACGCGGCGCCACAGAAGGCACAGCTGCAGAGGTGCGTGGCGCCACAGAAGGCGCAGTTACGGAGGTGCGCGGCACCACAGAAGGCGCAGGTGCGGAGGTCCGTGGCGCCACAGAAGAACATTGCGTACTTGTATGCAGGCATTACATGGGTGAAGCTGTGTACTTCTCTTGAAATAAATTTCGCTATCCATGTTTATCCTTGCTGTGTTCTGGGTGTTAAAGTGATGTCTGGTTTCTGGTATTATGATCTGATAACAACAGTCTGAGAAGTGATTGATTATGTTCTTAATGACTCATCTTTATGTGATTTGATGGACTAGATCTGATTGATGACTCTCATTGTATATGTATTGATCTAGTGATTGGGTGATTTAGAAGGTTGTTTGATTATGAGCTTCAATATGGTTATTGGGTCCAGTATGAAAATTGAATGAAACGTGGCCTTTCAGATTATGTGTTGTGCTTCAGTGTATCCAGTATGAAAATTGATGAAACGTGGTACCTGAAGGAGAGAAGATTGTAGGCCGGCGCCTACGTACTAGTACTTAAGCTAGTACAAAAGCAAAGGGGAATCTTTGGAGCATTGTAGCAGGTAGCAGCCTGCGTACTAGTAAATGGATCGGCTAGTACAAGAGCAAAGGGGGTTGTAGCTCCCGTACTGGTATAAGACTGCACCAGTACAAATATTGTAAAGGATTTTCTTATTAAGAAGAAGATTGAGATGACTTGCAGCAGGTGGTTTTCTCCCGCATTAGGTTTCCACCTTATATCATGGTGTTCATGTGTGTGCCTTATGTGTGATGATCTATTCTATGTTACTGCATCTGTTAACTGATAATATTGTTGATAATGTTCTAATGCACTCATTGAAGATCAATTAACTTAATCATAAGAAGTTGTGGAAGTAGCATATATGAATCAGAGTTTGGAAATGAAAAAGTTTTATTAATGTGATAATACTGATTCAACCCACCTCTCAGTATTATTTCCAACACTGTTGCTATGTAGAGGAGCCCTGCCTTGAAATTGTGGCCACAACCTTCTTCTTTCCTTGGGGACGAATCATAAGAAAAAATAAATTTCGAGGTTTGGGAAATGATCTTACTATATTTCTTTACAGTGATCAAAGAGATGGTGGTAGGCAGGGTTACCTCTGGTATCCTGTACAACTTATTAGCCAAAGTAATAATCACAGAACAAGGTCTAGAATCATATACAACATGTCACTTCCACAAGTATGGTTGTCCTAACAATACATCATAAACTTCAAGAGGGGAAATGTCACACAATACCTCATTCATGAAGGTCTTGATGGTGTAGGGAAGGGGACACTACTGGATGATGCGAAGATCTCGTCCTTGATGAAGCCACCTGATGGTGTAGGGATGTGGATGTGTTGTAGTCTTTAGGACTAGCCTCTTCACAACCTCTACTGAAATGAGTTTCTTTTGGCTCCCGCTGTAGACAAGGAACTGTAGCAAAGAACCCTTCACCCACATCTTTGAGTGGAAGAGGTTTTCCCCCTCCTCTCAATATTTACGCTCATATTTTATGAATGTTGTGGTGGATCTAGTGGCAATGGGCTCTGCATTAATGATCTACTTCCCTTTATTAGTTCCCTTATCAGGTTCTGATTTAGAGTCAGAATCTATGTCTAATTCAGAAGCCTTTAGCTCGGTCTCTAGTGACTGCTTGGCCCGACACTCACTTGTATTGTGAGTGGAGCTCTTATGGAACTCACACCATTTTCCCGTGTCATTCTTTGTCTTCGTGGTGTTGTTCTTTACTTGTGGCTTCGATGGGTTGTCCTGGGTAGCCTTGGCTTGGCTTGGCCTTTTATTATGTGGTTTGGGGGCACCTTTTCCTTACTTTGGATTTGGATATCCAAATTCCCACTTATTCTATCTAAACTTCTTCTCAATCTTTACAGTGTCCCGATATGTCATGCTGAGCGTGGAGATGTCCAACAACTCCATCTTGTCCTGGATATACTTATGTAGATAGCCGCGGTGCTTGAACACCAAATGTTGCTTAGTATCCTTGATACCTAGCTTCCTACGAAGGGTATGGAAAGTATTTGTGAAATTTGGCACATATTGGTCCCTTCCATGTCGTAGCATGGTCTACTTTATGTATTTATCTTCATAGCTCCCGAAAGGGTAATACTGTTCCTTGATGGCATCTTGGAAATAATTCCAAGTGGGTGCGACTGAAAACAACAAGGGTTCAATCTCTTCCTTTTGTTCACAGTAGGTTTCCCCCTAGTCCTTAACATGTAGGGTAGCTTTGAGAAGTGAAAAGGTAATCTTTTCCCAATTAGAAAAGTCACGAGATGAAAATTGTCCTTCCAACAAATTTAACCATTTATCTATGATGTGTACATCTATCAGGCCTTCAAATATGGGAATATCGAAGTTAACTTGTACCTTAAAAGGAGTAGCACCTCCAGAGTGGATTTTGGATGAATATGCATCACTTGTAGGTAGCCATTGAAGGATCTGGGAAAATTTATCCATCATCACACCCTCTGTCACTCGAGGGCTTCCTTGAGAAACATTTTGAAAGGATCTCCTTCCCCCTCACCTTTCTTTTCTTCCGCCATGGGAGTTCTTCGAGTTTTGCGAGAGTGATCTTGCAATGGTTCAACCAGAGTGAGCCCTAACTCCTTATACCTTGACCTAGTTGGGGAAATGTAGAGAAAAATAGAGAAAGAGCAGACCGCTCTGATATCTGATCCAAACTTAAACAGGAACAATACAACATACATATATAATCATAAACATAGAGATGCAATCGAAAAACAATTCATTTCAGTAATAGAAAAATACTGAACTATGCTTATGAACATAATGGAAATAAGATTGCTCAGGTGATGGTGGCTTATCTCTAAGAAGAGATGTGGTGGCTACATGCCTTTGAACTGTGCTACAATTAAGGAAATTGAAAAACTGAAAGAAACAATGGTGCGGGTCCCAGTGGAATAGGTAAGTGGCCACCAATATCCACATGGATCACTAGCTGAGTTTGTAAGAATATCTCATTTGACCGACTAGGTTGTCCCATCCGCTAGCAGTTATCACATCCTCAGACATATTTCCTTGCATCATGGAAAATAGAGGGCCAATAGTACCCCATATGTAACACCTTATGACCTATCCTCTTATCTGCAAAATGACCTCCACAATGGCCATCGTGAGCAGCTTTCAGGACATCATAGATGTCATCTTAGCCCATGTAGTGTTGAATTTGTTGATCAAGTCCTGTATAAAAGAGGTATCGCTCTATCCATGAATAGCGGGCACTATGATGGATAATCCTTCAGTTCTCTCTGTATCATAAGTGTTGAAGTACTTTTCCTACAGCATGATGGTTAGCAACATCTACATACCACAGAGTGTGAGTAGAAATTGAAAAAATATTTTCATTCGGAAAATTGTCCTCTACAGGTGCACCTTCATCACTAATATCCAGCCTAGATAGGAAATCTACAACTACATTATATATCCTTGACTTATCTACAATGGTAATATCAAATTCTTGGATTAATAATAACCATCTTGTAATACGACCATGAGTTATCAGTTTATTCATTAGATACCTAATTGATGTATCATTAGTGTGTACAAAAGTGGGATACCCTATAATGTAATGCCGAAACATATTAATAGCATAAATAATAGCCAAAAACACTTTTTTAGTTATCGTATAGTTTAGTTTAGTAGGAGTCAAATTCTTGCTGACATAATAAATTGCATACGGTTTCTTGTCCTCCTATTCTTCCAAGACTTCCCCTACTACTGTGTGAGAAGCATCGATAGAGAATGAAACGAGAGCTTCCAATCAGGACCATGTAATATTCGAGCTTTGCAAACTAGTTCTTTTAATTTCACAAAGGTTGTTTCACATTCATCTATCCACACAAAGTCTGCATCCTTAGCTCACAATTGAAAAATTGGAAATGTTACCTTAGATTTTTTCTATAAAATGTCTATAATATCTAGCATAACAATGAAACTATAGACCTGTGTTAGTGACTCATGTGTAGAAAATTTAATATTACCTCTACCTTGGAGAGATCAACTCAAATTCCTACAACTGAAAGCAGATGTCCCAACCCTATTCCTTCTTTCGTCATCATATGGAATTTTATTGTACTAAGAGAAACATGTGTCCGCTTACACATTTTAAGTACTTTCTCCAAGTTTTCTAGACCTTATTCAAAAAAACCCGCATATGGGGTGAAGTCATCCATGTAGATTTCAACACTATCATTGACTAGATCAGAAAAAATCACCAATATTTCCATTTGGAAGGTAGCAGGTGCATTAGAGAGACCTAATGGGAGGACTAAGTATGCAAAGGTTCCCTAGGGGCATGTGAAGGTATTTTTATCGTGATCCTTAGGGGCTATTTGAATTTCGTTGTACCTACTAAATCCATCTAGAAAGGAGAAGAACTTCTTCCTGGCTAATGTACCAAGGAACTGGCCAATAAAACGTAAAGGGAAAATGATCCTTTTGAGTTGCTTTATTTAATTTCTTATAATCAACACAAATCTGCCACTTGACATTATTTTTAAGAAAAATGACTAGTGGGGATACCCATTGACTATCTGAGATTAGGTAAATAAATCCCACATCCAATAGTTTCTCTAATTTTCCTTTGACAATGTTATTTAAAGAAGGATTCATTCTTCTCCACCGTTTCCTAACAGGCCGACATTATTCTTTAATGTATATTTGATGAGTACATAAATCAATAGGGATCCCTTTCATGTTTGTATATTCCCAAGTGAAGGCTTCTTTCTATTCCTGAAGGACTTTTAGTAACCATTCAGATTGGGAAGGTGAAAGATGAGGATTAATGTTTAATGTCTTCCCTGGTTCAATTTCTATAGGAATACTATAATGGGGTACAATTATAGGAATATTTTCAACTTCCCCCTTTGGTTCAATAGCTTCCTGAATATTGCAACTCATAACATATTCTAATAGTTGGCAGGTTGAATCAGAAACGGAATTGGGACTGCTAATAAAAGCAATAATGGCATCATCTTTTGTTTCATCCTTGAAACATATGGCTTCACCAGTAGTAAGAATTGGTATAATTTCTTCATTTTCTAGTTCGAGCCCTTTCACATGAAGAGGTTTTTGCGTTAAGGTAAATCTTGGTTTATCTGAGTTCTAGAGGGGGATAAAGAACAATATTCTTTGTAAATTCACCATTGGATATCACCATATTTCCCAACCAACACCCAATGTAAGTGTCTGCGGTCACAAGCCAAGGTCTTCCTAAAATAAAAGGATAACCACTAGCTAGGGATTGGGTATGTAATACTAAAATATCAACAGGGTACTGCCATGAGTCTACTGAAATAGTTATATCTTTCAACTTCCCTAGAGGTCTTATAGTAGGCCAATCTCCCAATTCTAGGATGGTGCGAGTTGGTTTAAGGTTTCACAGCCACAAGGGAAGCACAGTTGTAGAAGTTATAACATTAATTGCTACCCCCAAGTCTATCAACACATTTGCGATATCAACCCATTAATCTTTACTGTAAGAATCAGGTTCCCTGGATCTCCATACTTAATAGGTATAGACTTCCCCAACAATATATTTGATAATTTTCCCATAACATGAATAGTGAGTGGATCCTTTGATTTTCTTCTAGGTTTCTTAGAGAAATATTATTTTATTTTTTTGGCATAAATCGGTATGTCCTTCATAGCCTGAAGTAAGGGAATTTTGACAAATAAATTTTGCAATTCCCCTAAAAAGTCAAATTCAGGACAAGGACTCTATTTTCTCAAGGGTAGTCTCTCAGGATAAGGTGGATCAGTTTGTCATCCTCTGGAAACAATTGTTTGAGAAGGGAGTTGTTGTTCCATAGGAATTTGTGTTGACTCATCCCCGGTTGTTCCAACAGAATTTCTAGGTTTTGGTTTGAGACTTCATCATAAATGTGCTCAACAATTATTGGTGAAGTATAGGTATTTACCACCTGATTGAACCAAAGATTTAATTCATTACATTTCATGGTGGAAATACTATATGTAGGAAGGTTGACTGTCTCAACCTATTGATCCCCCCTATTGTTTGGATTCAGGTTGGATTTAATAGATAGTTGTGGATGAAGAGGAGGATTATTGGTGGAGAAATTAGAGGGAAGTTGTAACTTATTTTGTGGCATGGGTTAGGATAATTATCATGAAGGAGGAGGAGGTCCATGCCAATTCTGGGACCATGAGGGAGTAGGACTAGACTGAGCTAACCATGGTTTCTAGGGCATTGGATATTGATAGGATTGCGGCCATGAAGGTGAAAAAGGTACAGACTGAGGCCCAAAATTCAAATTATTAAAATACAAAGAACGGCCTTGAGGCATACCTTGATTCATGTCCTATGACTATGGTTACCATGGTTTCTTTGATCCCATGAAGTACAGATGATCTCCTTATTCATTTTCTCCCTAAAAAACTACCTTTAGCCTAGGAAGAGATGGATAGGTGTTAGTGAAATGACTTTGTTCACATATTACAGAAGTCTCGACAATATTCAGTGGGAATTCCTTCAGCGGGTGCTTGTTTTTGCATTGAGGGAAAAAAAATAGACATGGCCTTCTCTGCTTCAATCTACTTCTGTTTTGTCTCTAAAACATTTCGTTGTGAGGATACTGTGCTCAAGATATTAATCCTAAAGTTGTCAAGCAAGTTTCCAATTTTTTCTTTCGTAGCTCCACTGCTAGATGTCTTGAGTGTTCAGATCCCCTTTCTCTGCCTCGTAGCTCCACATGAACACTTAATGCACAATTCGAAGATGGTGTCAAAATATTCCTTTGACATGTCTCTCTTTCCTACTATGTTCAAAATTTCCAAAGATTCCTCCCTTACTACGCAGAGAAAAACTATTTTCAAGATGTCCTTATGCAAATCACTACGGCTTGATCTCTACAAACTATATTGGAAATGTTCCACAAAGTTCTCCATGTTCTCACCCTCTTTCTGCATAATCTTAAAAATTTCTTCCTTAACATCTCAAGATTCGCAGTAGTCTTGATAATTTTCAAGGAAAACCGTCTTCATGTCATCCCATGTAGTAATATATTTCCCTCCTAAACCCTTGAACCATCTCAAAGTTGTCCCCTTCAAAGTGGCAGGGAATATCTTCAATTTATGTGCATCAAAAATATAGTCATACCCCCGATAGACAATGTCAAATTCAAACTAGAAGGTGTCCAAATATTCAGAAGAAATACCATGAAAGTTAGGTAATGTTGTCATATGATTCGGCTTCATAGGTGTATCACCCCTGATATCACCAATTAGGAACTCGATCGAAGAAGTTGTAGGAGAAATGAATATCTTCCAATATTCACTTAGAATCTGAATAGGTTTTATAATGTGTGGTTGAGTTTGATTAACACCACTCCCTTGATGAAATGGTGCATTGAATTCCCTCAACTCTTCTTCTTATTCTGAACTCACAGTGTTCAGTTCTCTCTTTCCTCTACTTACTACTTCTTCTTCCTTGAATTGTGCTTCTATTACTCAGGGAGGTTCTAGTTGTGAAACTAACTTCCCTCCAGATCTCGTATAAGATCTCACCCCAACAACAACTCGTGATGATGCTCTTGATTCAACTCTTGAAATGATTTCTTGGATATAGGAATTTCTGCCAAGATCTTTCCTTCCTATTTTTGGGGTGTTTCTCTCACCCTTTCAATTGTATCTCTATTCATGCAATAAGAAAATAAAAGGAAAACATTCATATAAATTGAAAGCTCAAGACCTGGAGTAGGGTGAAGACTTCCCTCCCCAAGACGGGAGAGTGGCCCCTAAAAAGAAAGAAAAAGAAGGAAAGCAAACCAACCAAAAAAAATTAAGCTCAGGACCTGAAACAAGGTGAAATAAACATCCCTTCCTAGGACAAGAGAATGGTTCTTATGAAAGAAACAGACAATCTAATGCTCAAGACCTAGAGCAGGGTGAAATACTTCCCTCCCCAGGACGAGAGAATGGTTCTATGGTCAATATTGGTCGTACTTTGATGCCTTAGATAGCCTCCCCGACAATGATGCCAAAATGTTGGTGTTTAGATATGAATTATACAATTCACCCAATTCCATATTGATTGTCAACCTGAGGCTCGACTGGTTATTTCAAGTTTATCATGCAAGGTATATACGTGCCACAAGTCCCCTACCTAGTATTAAACATTCAATCATAACATAACAATGTGTAAGAAAAAGTTATAACTATAACAACAAATAAGAGTAACAACAAGTTAAGACCCACAAGAACACACTCAAATCCTTACGTAGCAAATAGATAGCACAACCAAAAATAAACCTACACACACATCTAATCCAACAATGCCTTATCAGGAGAGTAGGTCCAATTCACTGATCAGGTTTGTGACAACATTGAGATCTATAAAATAGTCAAAGGATCAACAATTGTATTTAAATCAAAATATCATTACAAAGGTCTACTATTACAATTCAAAAATATCATATATCTCCTAGCAGTGGCTTTCCTAGCCTCGTTATCACTACTTATACATTTCATAAATCAACTAACAATGCCTAAGATTATGGCAGTTGTCTTCCTGTAAATACACAATGGTTTCTTGAGATACAACAAAATTCAAAGATAGCACTTGTGCTGGTCAAGAGGTTGATCCATTGTTGAAGTTGGTATCCAAAGATAGTCACTACTAGCTCAATAGTCATCATATGTTGAATCATACCTTTGATCATCATTCCTCCAAATTTGCATGAAAACTTAAGTTAACAAGTCGCTTTAGGCAGTAATCCCCTATGACTATGCTTCAATGATTAAAAATTCACAAAGACACGAGAATAGGTGTACCATCACTGTTTAGAATGCAAATTGACCAACAAGGGCATGAAATGAGTACAGAAAAGGGATAAAAAGGTGGGTAAAAGGTGGGAAAAATTAGCAACCAACACCTGGGTCCTCCATCGTCAAATAGTTTATACATGGATTCCCAAGAGGAATTTCCAGAATTTGAAGAGTAGACTGTGTCAGAAAATATTCCTGGCATAGTAGCGCTTTCAATTGGAGGAGCAGCAGATTGCTGCTGAGCAGCGAGTTTCTTCTTTTCTTTTACTTCTTTAGACATTTATTTGTTGTTACGATGGCTGAGACTAATTTGTAATAGAAAACACAGGGATGAGAAATAACTTCTTCACGCAAAAGACTTAGCGCAAATAATGAATATTTACACAAAGATCTCCTTCTTTAAAGAAAATCTTGATAGAATTAAACTATAATGAATGAAAATGTTTATAATTTCGAAAACATTAAATTCACCTCTCAAACATTAAGTGTAGAAATGTGAATTCACATGGGTTTATCCAAATCAGCGTATCATAAGCTAAATATTGGAGGAATAAGTCGGAGCAATGTGTTTAAAAGTTACGATATGTTAACTTCTGATAAAAGGAATTCAGATGAAGTAATGACTATTAAGCAGAGGTGGGATGTTATAATGGGATATTTATATTGGAGGTGTCATATTGGAGATTTAAAGAACAAGATCCTGATATGATAGTTATAATAAAAGCTATAAATGAGAATATCAGAGGTCTCGTGGTATCGGAGGTGAAGAATATCATAGGTGATAGATATCGAAGGTGGAAAGCATTAGAGATGGGAGATATTGGAAGTGCTAGGTATCGTAACTGTCACACTTTAAAATCTATGATATTGCGAAGGGACGATATGCCAAATGACAGTTGTGGGGCCAATGACACTTATAATATTCATTTTATAAAGGGGCACATGAATTATATTAAACCTTTTGACAAATTCCATTTAATAAATAAAGTAAACATCAGGAAATATTTATCGGAGAAGGACTTTATCATAACTTTCATAAAAGGAAAGTTACGATATATTAAGGGTTTGATGGAAACCTTCTGGTAATCCATTGAATTTGTAGAGAGAAGGCCTATCAAGTTTATGTTTTATTCCAATATTTTAAGGAATAAGCTTCCAATACATGAATCCCGATGAGGGAAACTTTTAAGTCTAAGAAATTTATAACAAATTCAACAAATGTCCCAACTTTATTGAAAATTAAAGAGTTTTATTAAAATGAAAGAAGGGTCCCCATTATTTATTAATAACTAAATAAAAAATAAATTTGGGGGGGGGGGGGGGGTTGTTAAATACTACAACAATTGGTGACATACTGGGTGAAACAATTATCTTTGTAAAGTAAATGGAATTCTAATAACTAAAGAAAAAGGCTTATAAATATCTTAATATTTGAAATTTAGATTGATTAAGATTACTCTGAATAAACATAGCTTATTATTTTGTACAACTTCAAAACTTGTTATTGATAAAAATCTTCATTACTTTTGTCAATCATTTATTTGTTGTAAAGATAAAATAGAGAACTATAGAAGTTTAGCATAAAGATATACTAATTTGTCATTGATAGAGCCAGGGCTGCCAGTATGTTTCCATAGCCTCGAAAAGGTTACCATTTAACTGAATAATACCAGTATCCCAACCACTTATAGTAATATTTCAGAGGTATTAATGTTCTTTTGAACTTTTCTTTTTAGTTTCTTGAAAGCCATTGTCCTGGTCTGGTAGCCAGATAATGATAATGCCATTTACAGGTTATAATGATATTGAACAAGCTAGCTTGTGATGAGACCTCTTGTCCTATAGTTATGTAGCCATAAGCCATTATCCTAGCTTGGTGACCAGTTGTGATAGTGTCAACATCATTAGTTCCCCATGATCATGGTAAGATGGCCCATAATGAGACCCCTTATCTTTCAAGTTTTAGGAATTTTTGAATTACACTAAAAAAATGTAAAATTAGTGGATGGGGAGGTAAAATTACCCCTTAAGAGTTGTGGATGACAATTAAAGTCAAAAGATGTTAAAACATCAAAATAGTTTTTATTTTTTTTAAAGAAATTGTACATGATAAATCAAAGGATAACAAGATCTTATAATGCTTTAAGTCATGAAAGATTTATAGACTAATGGATAAAGATTTAAGAGATTATAATAGATGCAATACTAAATTCTAATGTGATAATTTCTTTCTAAAAACTTCTTCTTTAATTAATATAACTCCATATTAATGATGAGAGACCCTAATATGAAGTCAAAAGAGTACTACTCAACATATCTAACTAAAATACATCGATATGTACATATGATTATTTACACATTTATAGAAAAATATGCATTTTCAAATTTTTTTTATTTTTTTTTCAAAACTAGCCCATTTATGGGAAGAACATCCGTCTTTCCTTGTAAATATTGAAGGATAAAAGTGGATGAGCCTAGTTTCTCAATGATATTAAATGGGCCATGTTTTCATTATTTATTTTTGAGGTTGAGGGAGTAAACACATAGGACAACATCAAAACCACTTTGGAAGTTGGGATCTAGCCCCACCAGCTTCAGAGAGGGATCTCTTTGTAAATTTTAGGTACGTTTGATGTGAATTTTACACTAGTTATGACTCTATTAATTGTTTTTTATTGGATTTCTTGGTTGATTAAATTGTTATAATTCAATTGGGCTATGGAGTCTAAAGATTAACTAGATCTTCATTAAATTTTGAAGGATTTTCATAGGGTAAGCTAGGTTGCACTAATTGGATCTTTCACAATTTTAAATGGATTATGAAACATAAGAAATGTAAGATTCAGTAGAAACTAAGGAGTGATGAAGGATTCCTTAATTTGACTTAAGAAGAAAACATATAAATCACTAACAGCTAGAATTGAGTGTTTTGTTTAACATATCCTATTGATCATAGATTCTGTTATGTAATTAAGCTTTTCAAAAATAACAGAGAAAATAAAAAATGATTAAACACATGAACAAAAGAAAAACATCACCAATTCATACACCACATGAATCCTGCGAAAATGTCCTTGTATTATTGATGCTTCCACCAACTTGAAAATTACAATTCATAGAGGAATTATATTTCAATAATCAACCCGTAATACTTCAAATAATGAAGTATTTATAAAAATAACAATTACAAAATGATTTACAAAAATCGTTGTCTCAACTAACACTGTATTATTAGCATTATCCTAAACAATAAAATAAATATTTTTCATAATCATAGGCAAGGTGGATAACTGCATGAAGAGGTGGCTCTGTTTTGGAGGATTCAATTGCTGAATCATCCTATACCTATGCTACGCTAGCTGATGTGTTGAATGGTATTCTTACTGCATTTGAGTTGCTTTTTAATCCAATAAACCAGATAGTTGCTCCCACCTTTTTTCATCTCGAATGGTTAACTTAAGTACCCTTAGGAAAATCTCATCAACCTCTGTATACTTTGAAAATGTTGGCTTTACTGTGAAGATATGTTTTACCTCATTGTGGATAAAGAAGTCATTTCACATTGTTTCTAAGAATTCTCTACATGTCATGCTGTATTTTATACCACTGAATTTAATACTGCTTCTGGACACTTCCTTCATCTTCATAACATAATCTTCTTGAGTAATTAATTTTTCGTTCAGAACATGTACATTGGGAAATATTTTCTGATTTAATGCTTCAATCCAACTGAAGAATCTATTCACTCCCAACTCGAGTGTTTCAAATTTCTCCTCCAATTGATTAATGAGATTTCATTAAGTCAAAACCTTCTTGACTTCCAAGATGGTGGCAGTCTTGTCACTAATTCCTAACTATTAAAGCTAATGCTTATTCTTTGAATTTAGGAATTTGATGATGTTGGAAGCTTCTGTAGGCATGTCTCTTAGTTTTTCCCTTACTTAAACAATGGTTTCAGTGGCCATTTGTATAAGTTATTTTTTTTCAAAAATGTTTTGGATGCATGGCAAAATCTCATTCATGGAGTCCAAAATGTCATCCAAATGGTTTCCTTGGCTTAGTCCAAGGTTTGACCCATTGTAGTATCCTTCTCCACCCTTTGTAACCTCTCTAGTAGCCTTTGTGACTTCTGGACTTCAACCAAATGTGAAGCTTCAATTCTGGCTTTTTGTTCCTGCAGATCTTTGAGCTGCCCATGCAACTTGTTAATTTCTTCTAACTCGCTTGACATATTTTCTAATGTCTTTGCCACCTGTTTAGTACTTGTAGCTTGAGTTGAAGAAGTTGTTGCAATTGTTGTTCCTATAGTTGGGAGTTGAGTGATGGGTATAACATCCAAGGGGACTATGTCTACCCTTTGAATCTGTTCTTTCTCTTTGATCATTTTCTCCATTTCTACCTCCATCTGTCTAATTCAAACATTTTTCTCTATGATTAAATTCATCATGCTAGCCTTCTGTGTCTCATTTTCTTCAATATCTTTAGTTAAGGGATCCTCTGTGGCTGGCAGTTTTAGCTGCTTTCTTAATGCTGCAATGTCAAGATTTTTCTTCTTGATGATCTCCTTTGCAACATTTATATCTTTAGGATCATATCCTATCTTAACTACCAAATCTTCTGAAGATTTGATCCTATTGTCCTTTACAAAAGAAGATACAATTTTCAAATGGGACTGAATGTTTGCATATGAAACCTACATCTTTGGCAATGGCATGGAAGTATTAGTTGAGGTAGAGGAAATCATCTTACCATATTGTTTATGCATCTCCATTGGATCATTGGGATGGATATCTTGTTGGAATTATGATACAGGTTTTGTCCTTGATGGAAACTCACTTAGATGAAAGTTCACAATGCAACAGGATTACAAATCAGACTCCAAAGAATGAAGAAAGAGAGGTATACACTAGTTCACTTTGTCCAAGGTGCATATACATGCAGTTTAACAGAACAAAAGTAGCGTATAACGTATACATGCACTTTCACAAGAGGAAAAGCACATACATGTTAGAAAATCAAGTTTTTGGTCCAAGGTATTTGATCCAAGATATTCTGGTCCAAGATAATTAGTCCAAGGTATTGACCCTAGGTAATTTGTCCAAGGTATTGGTCCTAAGTGGTTTTGGTCCAAGGTATTGAGAAAGGCCTAAGAATATATAAGGAGAAGAAGATCATTAGGCCAAGGTGTGCAAGCACTGAGATTCTAAGGAATACATCTATCTTAAGTATATATTATGTTGCAGGGTTATTTTTGGGACTAGATTTGAAATTTTCATGTGCACCTTGAGTTCAACATTGGATCAGGAATCATGAGACTTGAAATGAATTATTCTTGAATGATCTGATATTGTTTGAGACCAGATCTATTGTTTTGCACCAGTTATACTTGTTACCTATTATGATCTAGGTTTGTCTGAAGTTTGAAATTGCAGCAAAGTTTTGAGTCAAAATTTGTAGATCTGTACGTACGTTCGTCTCAGCCAAAGCGTGTGTACACACATGTTCGACTCTTTCAAGTAGCATATACAAAAAGAAAAGCTTATGTTCAAATATGACTGATCTATCTGATTAAATTCTATTGTTTTACTATTGTCTATGAATGAAGTCCTCTTAGATCTGAACGTAGAACTGTTGTATAAGGAAATTAAGTCTGATTGAATGATTGATTAAGAAGCAAGGGTGATCCTTGTTGCTATATTTTTTGAACTCTGTAATATGACACTAGATCTTTAGAATGTCATTGATTGGTACAGTCTGTGGTTCAGAAGTTTATGATTCAATATCTTTAGAGATATACATAGGCTGGGTTAAAGGAAGCAGTGTATACATGCAGGTTGGGTTCAACCAAGTAGCGTATACACTCTAATGCATGATTTTTGAGGTTATAGCTAGTACTGGACGATGACACAGGGTTTTTGGTTTAGCATAATATTATGGTGTCAGTGATATGATTGTTCAGATTAATTGAATATTGGTTGATGCAGTTTAAGTTTAAAAGCTTTGATGGGTCCAGTATGAAATTGGATGAAATGAGGCCTTCTTGTGTATTTTTATGTACCAGGAGAATCCAGTCTGAAATTTTATGAAATGTGGTCCTTGGTGGAAGAGTGAAGTTTTCTGTAGGCTAGCACCTACGTAATAGTAAACATATTGGCTAGTACAAGAGCTAGGGGGTTGTAGCTCCCTTCTAGTAGAAGCTAGAAAATGAGAGAAGGTTGTAACCTTCTGCAGGTATAAGCCTGCATACTGGTATGAGTCTGCACCATTACATGAATGTAAACATATTTTCTTATTATGAAAAGAAGACAAAGATGACAACAATAGGTGGTATTTATCCACGTTGGGTTTCCACCTTAAATCTTGGTTCTCATGTGTGTTGCTTATGTGTGATGCTTTATTATGCTTTTACTGCACTTTCTAATAAATCTTTGATATACTGGTTTAAGCTCAACACGTGATAAATCACAAGTTCTCTGCATATACACTGGTTTCTTTAAGCATAGTCGCGTGTACACACTAGTTCACTTCACTAAAGTAGTGTTTATAAATCTATTTGGGAAATAAAATTACTGATCTGATAATACTAATTCACACCCACCCCCCCCCCCCCTCAGTATTATTTCCAAAAATTGGTATAAGAGCAGGTCCTTTAGAAGAAGCTTGATCACTTGAAGGGAGATCCATCATCATGAATAATCAAGAAAGCATGGGATCCATTAGACCACCAATATTCAATGGGAGCAACTTTGTTTATTGGAAAATAAGAACCACAACCTATCTACAATCACTTGGAATGGATTTTTGGGGAGTTGTGGGAGGATATACATTTCCAACAGCAATTCCTACAGATACGGCAAGTAAAAAGCAATATGAAACCAATGACAAAGCTGTCAATACTTTATTGGGAATTCTGTCACAATCAGAGTTTGTTAAAGTCATGTAGCTCAAATCAGCTAAAGAAATATGGGACAAAATCGTTCTGAGCTACAAAGGAGACTCTCAGGTAAAACGTGCTAAGCTTCAAACTCTCAAAATTTAGTATGAAACTCTTAAGATGCATAGTGATAAAAGTATAGCTAGTTACTTCCTACTTATAGATGAAGTTGTCAATTGTATGAAGAATCTAGGTGAAGAAATTAAGGGAGTTACCTTAGTTGAGAAATTTTTGAGATCCTTGTCTACTAAATTTGAATGCAAAGTGTCTGCGATAGAAGAAAAATAGGATCTAGAGAGTAGCACTATGATGCAGCTTCACAAAATCTTAACAACCTTTGAGATGAGAAAAGGAGGACCATCAGATATGAGAGAAGCAGCATTTAAAGCTTCTGCAAAAGGAAAGGAAGAACACAATGAATCAGGACATATTTCAAAAGAAGAAGATGAGGTAAACTTTGTTAAAAAGCTTCAACGGGGTTCTGGAAGGTTTAGAGGTAAGTTAGCCTTCAAATGTTTTTCTTGTGGAAGAGTCAGTCATTATGCTGCCAAATGTCCTCATAAAAATAAATTTGAAAAAGGAAAGGAATATGCAAAAGGGAATAGAAAACAAGTTATGAATAAAAGGAGCTACTATACTCATGAAGATAGTGATGGTTTATCTAATAGTGATGAAGATGAAACTGGACAATATTACAGACTTCTCATGGCTTATGACGATGATAATTTTTGGGATGCTTTAAAAGAGGAAGACCTTCCTGAAGTAATTTCTAAACTCAAAATATGTTTAGAAAAAAGAATATGATTATAGATACCTTGACATACCAACTTGATGAAAAGGAAAAACACAATGAAAAACTAGAATGTGAAATTGTGTGTCTAAGAAAGGATATTGAGAAAACGAAATCTCTCAATCTTATATTTGCTAAAGGATCAGAAACCTTAAATGAAATTATCAAAGTTCAGTGTTCTCATCTAATAAAGACAGGTCTTGGATATAATGAAGAAGCATCTCAATCACAAAAGCCATCAACCTCCACTAAAAACTATCTTGATGTAGCAAAGACTAGTGAGTAGTATGACAATCATCAGCAAAGGCATAAAGCGGATCACCAGGTAAATCAGACTCAATTTACTCCAAGGATGAATAAAAGCCATAACCAACCTTAGGTAAATCATACTCAGTTTGATCCAAAGATGAATATCAATAGAAACTACAGTCACTAGGTCAATAGATTCGATAGTCGCAGAAACTTCTTTAATGGGCAATGATTTTCATGTCATAATTTTGGACACAAAGTTGCTAAATGTATTGCTTACAAAACCATCATGACTAGAGAAGCATGAAATCAAAGTAATGTAACAAGGATCAAGAAAATTTCCTATAATAACTTTTCTCTTCTTGAAAATGAAATAGAATGCTCAATCTATAAAAGCTTTGGTCATGAAGAATTTGAAAGAAGAGGAAATTTAAGAAAACATCTCAAAAGGAGCAAACTCCATTAAATCCCAAGATATGGAGAATGAAAGAATCTCAAACAGACAGATGTGGTATAGCCTTGTATGCAAAAGAACAAGAAAGTTAGTGGTACATTGACAGTGGATGCTCAAAACACATGACAGGTGACTAATAAAAACTTCACTCATATAATGCCTTAGAAAAGGAAAAGAATGTCTCATTTGGAAATGACACTCCTGCTATCATAAAAGGTAAAGGCTCTCGTTTCTTGAAAGAAAAGGTTAAAGCTGGAAATGTTATGTATGTAGACAATTTAAAGCATAACCTGTTGAGTGTCAATCAAATGTGTGATCAAGGAAATGAAGTGGTGTTTCGATCAAATGGATGTGTTATTTGTGAGCTTTGTTATCACCCAGATTGACCTCAAGCTGAAGCGAGGCAATTCCAGGGTAACCAAAAACCAAGCTTAGCCTTGTAGCTAGACCTACAAGGCCAGAAGAGGGCTCTCTCCTTTAGAATCTTAGTGGAGATGATTGGATCATGTAAGGATTTTGGGCTAGGTATAGTAGCTCGAAAGGTTTTGATTGATTTTGTTGGTGTTTGCTGGGTCAGATGGAGCTAGGTAGTTTAGGTCTGGGAAACTAGGTTATAAATGTAGGGCGTTCTATGGGGCAAGGTAGGCATAGGCTTTAGCACTTTAGGCTTAATTGTGTGAAATGTTTAAGACTAATGAGGATCTGAGGAGTGCATGTGACAATCATGGATCTTTCTCAAACAATAGAAAACATAAAATATTGAATGATTTCCCTAGGTAGAGCACTGTAACAATGGATTCTACCTATCTCACTTGAGAACATTCAATAAGAAGAAATGAAATGGATGATGGCATACATAAATCATGTAAACAAATTATTACAAAATAAGAAAGTATGCTAAAACTCCATACCACAGGGGTCCCATAAAAATAGCTGCAAATCCTATTAATTTCCTTGCCAAACTACTTACAATGATGTATAATCAAGCTCTGAGCATCCAAGCGAGTCCAACCTTTTCCAATGACAAAGAAAATACATGATATAGACATTCAAATCACTGTTCCTAACCATTAGGGGTCGAAACCATGAGAAGAGGAGTTGTTCCAACTATTTCTAAATAAGGAATAGGAATCTAGGCAGTCAAACAACCTGCCTCTAAAAGAGGGGAAACTGATTCATTACCCTCAAAACCACTTTTTATCTAATGAATCTACCATCTACTAGTGTTTTACTATTAAATTTAAAAACCATGGCATTAATTACATCAGTAAATTCAACTCCATGAGAGAGAAAAGAAGAAAATAGTCAAAATTTAGCAAAACAGTCATCCTTAGTAAAAATGCCCTACACGCAGCGCCACTGGTCCTACGCGTACTGGCACTTCGGTTCCACATTTGGAGGTCTTTCCATCCTCAAAATTGAGCCCAAGATATCCCATTGGAAAGGAATTCAAGTATACTTTCTAGAACACCTAAGATTTCCACATTTGAAGCTCATTTACCCCCTCAAAAACTGATTCTCCCAAGGCTGATTTTGTGTGTCCAAAAACTGGCAGAAAGGTCAAATTTTGAGTGTTTTTGGACCTTTTGGTGAACTAATTTTGCTCCAAAAATTATGGAAATTGCTAGGGTGAATTTCCTTGATAACGTGAATCCAAAAATGCAAGCCATTTGTCCATTGGGTGCCCCTAGAAAAAGCTATAGCGCCGGTTGCGCTATGCTTTTGGCCAGATTTTCTATGTATTGAATTTCCAAAATTCAAAAATGACAAAATTTCCTCAAAAACTGCCCAAAATTGGTATGAGGCATCACCATCAACTACGTTGATTAGCCATGAAGCCTTCAACCAACATCTTTAATCTATCGTCCTCCTTTTTGCCTTCTAAAGCCCTCCTTAACCTGGCCTTCAACTTTTTGATCCTCATGTTACAAATTTTATTGTGAGCCATGTAATGGTATGCCATGTGTCTAAGAATTTTCTTATCCCTATCGGCCTTCTCAATGAGACCTTCAAGATGTAGGTTGACTATTTCAAGCCAAGTCTCCCTATCCTTTTCAATTTCTTCCTTGATAGGAGTCAAAGTGACATGAGCTTCTTTGTCACTTTGCCTCTTTGCTTTCAGTACTTCAAGCTCCATGAGGACTTGTTTATCACTTAATTGTTTGTTCTCCTTTTCCAAGTAGGTGATGAAAAACTTGGCTCTCTCTAAGTTATCCATCAAGGCTTGTACCTGAACTTCCCTCTCCTAATTGATGATGTCTTTGATAACTTCCTTCTCTTGAGCCTCTAAATCAATAACCTCAGTGTCATGCTGCTCGGGCTCATCATGTTCTTCCAACTCAAACTCCCTTTCTTGCTCATCACCCAAGTCATCCTCCTGTACCTTTTCCTTCCCTTTGTTCAACTACTCAACCTGTACCTGTTTTGTTGATGTAGAAGGAAAAGCCCCTTCCACACCCTGTGGATATAACATTTTCCTGTGAACTGATGAAGAAGGCAAAGCCCCTTCCACATCTTGTGGAGCAAACACTTGCCTAGCAGCTCCAAATAACTTCCTTGTACCTCTCTGATATGTCAAGAATACCGACACCTCAATAGTTGTTGTCTCCTTGTGTTCCTCTCCTGTTTTCACATGAGTAGAGGGCCCACTTGTTTCTTGCACCATGGATGGAGGAATCTGAGGTGCTCTGAACATGTCATGAGCAATGAAAGTCTCCCAAGGGATATTTAAAAGACTGAGATGGTGAAGAACAATAATCCTGATTAAGGAGTAATGATATATGCTATTCATGTGCTGAGGATATGGCTTCTTCTGCACAATGTAAGCCATCTTATCAATGTTTGTAAACAAAAAGTAGGGGAGGTTCAACATCTTCAACCTTGTAAAGTGCATGTGGAGCCTGATATGATAAGTATACAACCTAGAAAATCTTCCCTCACAAGTGAAATATTTGATGATAATCCTCATCAAGGGGACATACTTGTTCTCCAAACATTTGAACAGGAAAAGCATCTTCACCTGAATTTTGTAGTGAGGCTTAATGTAAGGCTCATAATAATGCTCATCAAGGTCCCGAGCCTTATACCATTTCTCAACAACATCAGGAATCTTGGTGGCCTCTGAAATAATAGATGGTGACACTATGAAAGTCACCACAGAAAGAGTCACTTCATTATTGTGCAGGTGGGCTACAAAGATTCTATCCAATTCATGATGAAACTAAACTCTCTCCACTAGTTCACACAACACATAACATCCAAGGTGTCTAAAACATGAAATAGCTAATGGAGAGGCCTGTAGTTCTCTTAGGTTAGTTGTCTCTTCTTTGGTGATTTTACCTCCCTTATGAGGCTTTCTATGTTGCCTGCTCCTCTCAACTAAACTATCACTTTCTATATTTTCCTCATCATAGTCATAGTCACCTCTATCCATGTTTAACCAGCTTCTTAATTGCACAAATTTTAGACAATGTAAATGGGACTAAATGGGATACTCTAGGGTTTGTAGGAATGAGTTTGAGTGAATTTAGGTAGTTATGGGCAAACCATGAGAGTGAGGGGAGGGTTTAGGGAATGAGGGATAGATGGTGGAATGTAGATGAGGCGGGAAAGAGAAAGATGGGTAAGGAGTTTTAGTTATGAAGCATAGGCAATGGGAAAAACAAAATCATCAGGGTTTATAGTGCAAAACTAGGGTTTGATATAGGGTGTGAAAAAATTGTCTAAAACTTGAAATGTGCAAGCCAATCCTTGATTGAAGTGAGAGTACTTACTTGTTAAAGGAAAATTTGGAGGCAATTAGGCGAAAATTTGAAGTTTGGAGTGTTTTGATTTCATTCTGCCCTACGTGCAGTGCACTTGCCCAGAAGCACAACACTGTCTCCTACGGGCAGCACCCGTTCAAATTAACACACGAAGAAAACTGCCTACACATAGTGCAATTCCCTACACACAACATACTCCTCCCTATGTGCAGCGCCGAGCAAAATCTTCCAAGAGCATAGTGCTAGTTTCCTACGTGTAGTGCCACCTCTGTTTTGCTCAAAACCAGTTGAAAATTGCTTCTTTCTTCTCTCCTTTGGCTTCTTTGACATTCAAGATGACATAATGAAATAAAAGTAGGATGAGAGGGTTTATATATGGGAACCATTTTGATTTTTATTTTTTGAAAACCCACTTTTCCAATGTTATTTGCCTTTTTGAAAACCCTGTTTTTAATGCTTGTTTCACTTTTGCTTTTGCAGGTGGATTAGCTCATGCTGACTTGATTTTTTGCAGTGTTTGTAGCTAGGCAGTATGGATTGATGCTTAGGAGAAGCTGGGAATAAATATTACATATAGGAACATGAAATTACATAAGAAATGACAATAAAAACAAAATACTCTATTTTCACCTCAAAACATGTTTTGAGGTGAAATTTACATGAAGCTTTAAAAATAACAACTTTTGACTTTCTAGATACTATGCTTAAGTTTATTTGGCATCCTCATGTCCTTGCTGATCTTTATTGTCATTTTCATCATCAAATTTGACTATGGTGGAACCCTAAAACCTAATGAGACCAAATCCTATGACCTAATGAAATAAACTGCAGAATGAAAATGAATCATGACTGAAGACTATAGAGAAAAGGATCAGCAAGTATATTACATGAGTGAAAACTGAAGTGACCTCAACCATTAGTGGATCCATGACCTAATGGAGAGATGAAAAATTATGGTATGGGACTCCTATTATGCAAATGCAAAAGAGCAGATTTTGATCACTAATGGCAGTATGACAAGACTAACACTAACAAGCTTGATATAGGAGAGACCGTGATCAATGGTACAAGAACTCCAAACTTTTTATACATACTCAAGGGAAGATAACAACAATGCTATCTAAGCAAAAATGATGAAAACTAGATGTGGCATAGAAGATTGGGACATCTAATCTTTTCTCAAATAAGAAAAGCATGTAGATTCAAGGCTGTTCGTGATCTTCCAGATATCAGCATCCCAAGAAATACAATATGAAAACCATGTCAAATCAACAAGCAAACCAGAGATCGCTTCACGGAAAAGGAAGGGTCAACTAGTAAGCCTCTTGAACTTGTCCATACTAATTTATGTGGACCATCAAGGAAAAATTCACCTCGTGGAGAAGAATAATTATTTTGTTCATTGATGATTTTTCCAGAATGTGTTGGATAGGTCTTCTAAAGAATAAATATGAAGCTTTTGAAATGTTCCAATCCTTCAAATCTTTGGTTGAAAATGAATCAAATCGAAAAATCAAATGCCTCAGATCTGATCAAGGAGGGGAATTTACCTCAGATGAATTCTTTGACTTTTATGAACAACATGGAATAAAAAGGTAATTCTCCACCACAAGGACTCCTCAACAAAATGGTGTGGTTGAAAGAATGAACAGAACAATTCAACAAATGGCTCGAGACATGCTAGATGAATCTGGAACTCCTGCAACCTTCTAGGGTGAAGCTGCATTCATTGTCGTAACTATTCTCAACCAAGCAAATGTTCAGGTAAGCAACACTCAAACTCCACATGAACTTTGGTATGGTAAGACTCCTACTGTAAAATACTTTAAAGTTTTTTGAAGAAAATGTTATATCAAAAGGATTGATGAAAAACTTGGTAAGTTTGAACCCAGAGAAGATGAAGGTATTCTTCTTGGTTACTCTTCCAGATGTAAAGGATATAAATCTTATAATAAAAGACTTGGAAAAATTGTTGAAAGGATTGATGTTGTAGTTGATGAAGCATGAAAAAATCTAAAACAGATAAAATCAACAGAAGATTATGACAATGAAGATGGGGATTATTTTCCCATATCATGTCAAAATCATGTTGAAGAAGAAACCAATGAAGCACTAGAAGAAAAGATAATGATAGAAGAAAAGACTCCATCTAGGTATGTTCAAAAAATCATCTAGAAACTCAAATTTTAGGGGAAAAGGGGCAAGTGTATAGACAAGAAGAACTATTACAGGGACCTCAAACTATCTAGAATTACTATCCTCCACCAAACCTCAAAATGTAAAAGAAGCATGGAAATATGAATGTTGGGTCACGGCCATGGATGAAGAACTTGAGAAAATTGAAAAAATGACACTTGGGAATTAGTTCCTAGACCTCATGATAAAAATATCATAGGAACTAAATGGATTTTCAAAAACAAGCTGAATGAAAATGGAGAAGTCATTAGAAACAAGGCCAGACTTGTTTGCAAAGGGTATGCTAAAAAAGAAGGTATATATTTTGAAGAAGCTTTTGTACCTATTGCCAGAATTGAAGCCATAAGGATGTTTCTTGCTCTTTCTAGCTTTTAGAAATTCAAAGTATACCAAATTGATGTAAAATCAGCCTTCCTGAATGGAGATTTAGAAGAAGAAGTTTATATTGAACAACCAGAAGGATTCATTCTTGGAAATGATGCAAAACTTGTATGTAGACTCAAAAAGGCCCTCTATAGTCTGAAATAGGCTCCAAGGGTCTGGTATTACCACCTTGACAAATATCTACACCAACATGGTTTTACAAAAGGTTCAGTAGATAGCAATCTATATACAAAGATTGAAACTGATAAATTGCTAATTATTATTGTTTATGTTAATGATATCATTTTTGGTAGCAACGAAGAATCCATGAGTCAAAATTTTGCTTCAGTAATGCAGCAAGAATTTTAAATGTCCTTGCTTGGTGAACTTACCTATTTTCTTGGTCTACAAGTTCAAAAAAATAAAGATGGTATTTTTCTTTCACAAACCAAATATCTCAAACAGATCTTGAAAAGGTACGGAATGGAAGATTCTAAACCTATATGTACGCCAATGGTAACAGGATGTAGTCTCAGCTGAAATGATGAATCAACAATAGTACATCAACCTACCTACAGATCCATGATTGGCAGTCTACTTTCTCTAACAAGTACCCGACCTGACATCATGCATGCAGTAGGAATAGTTGGAAGATTCCAAGCAAATCCAAAGGAATCACACCTTTAGGCAGTCAAAATAATTTTCAAATATCTTCAAGGAACTCAGGACTTTGGTTTATGGTATCCTAGAGATGCAGATCTTACCCTTCATGCATATACAGATGTAGATTGGGTAGGAAGTGTTGATGATAGAAAAAGCACTAGTGTTGGTGCATTCGATATGGGTTCTCGGTTAGTGTCTTGGTTTAGCAAGAAACAAAGTTCAATTTCTTTATCTACAATCGTAGCAGAATATGTGGTTGTTGCATCTTGATGCACACAACTACTTTTGATGATGCAAACTTTGTAAGACATTCAAATCACATGTACTCCACCTATCTCCTTTCTATGTGATAATACAAGTGACATCAATATTTCAAAGAATCTAGTGATGCACTCCAAGACCAAGCACATACTCCTTAAGTACCATCTTTTACGTGAACAAGTGCTTGAACAAAAGGTCAAATTGCAGTATGTTCCCTCCAAAGAATAGGTTGCTGATATATCTACTAAATCACTACCCAGAGAAACACTTGAATATCTCAGACAAAAGCTGGGAGTAGTTGTTGCATCATCCTGCTGTTAAAACCAAAATTTTCAGAGAAAGGTTATTATACGCGTGTTTCATGAACATGTACACACACAGGTTTCTGAGGGTCAAGTAGCGTATATGTTTGTCAGATAGGAAAACAGAGGTGTAGGCTCGGATATGGGTGCTTTGTCAAATATTGATGATTACTGTCTATCGATATGCTTTGTTCATTAATTTTTATCTGACTGACAAAGATTCCTTGATCATTGACTTGTTAAAAATGCATAGGTAGCATAGGTTCAAGGGGAGCATTATCCTTCACGTACATTCAACATTTTTCGCATTATGGTTGTTGAGTCCAGCTATGGCTTCAGATATTTATACCATTTTGTTGCTTAAGTCATGTAAAAGTCTAGGGTGTGATAAGTCTTCTCATACATTTGAATGAGTCCTGTTGGAAAAATGATGTAATTTGTATCCCCACCTTGCATGGGATGGATGATGTAATTATATTTCTGTCATGTATAAATATTTGGTATATCCCCACTTGGTTGGGAGATGGATGTATGTATGAGTCATTGGTGATAGGAAGGTCATACTCACATAGTTGAGTTATAGAGTCATGTTGGTTCTTATGGAGAATATTTTTGCAAACTTTGCTTGTGCTTAGAGGGAGCATGGATGGTTTCAGTGCATCTTAGCATGTACAAAGGGGAGCTCAATCAAACAAGTCAGGATGTACTAAGGGGGAGCATGAACAACTTAGGGGAGAGAATATCTTGGTCCGCCCTTGGCCCTTGATGTCAAACGGGGAGAGTGTCTTGTGTTGTGTCTTGGTGTTGTTGTTGCCATCAAGTCCAAAGGGGGAGATTGTTGGCATTATGATACAGGCGTTGTCCTTGATGGCATCTCACTCAAATGAAAGTTCACAGTGTAGCAAGATTACAAATCAGACTCCCAAGAATGAAGAAAGAGAGGTATACACTAGTTCACTTTGTCCAAGGCATGTATACACACTGTTTAGCAGAACAAAAGTAGTGTATAATGTATACATGCACTTTCACAGGAGGAAAAGCACATACATGTTGGTAAATCAAGTTTTTGGTCCAAGGTATTTGATCCAAGATATTCTGGTCCAAGGCGATTAGTCCAAGGCATTTGGTCAAAGGTATTGACCCTAGGTAATGGATCCAAGATATTGGTCCTAAGTGGTTTTGGTTCAAGGTATTGAGAAAGGCCTAAGAATATTTAAGGAGGAGAAGATCATTAGGCCAAGGCATGCAAGAAATAAGATTCTAAGGAATACTTCTATCTGAAGTATATATTATGTTGCAGGGTTATGTTTGGGACTGGATCTGAAATTTTCATGTGCACCTTCAGTTCAACATTGGATCAGGAATCATGATACTTGAAATGACTTATTCTTGAATGATCTAATATTGTTTGAGACTGGATCTAATGTTTTGCACTAGTTCTACTTGTTATCTATCATGATCTCGATTTGTCTAAAGTCTGAAATTGCAGCAAAGTTCTGAGTCAAAAATTGCAGATCTATACACAAGTTTGTCTAGGCCAAAGCACTTATACACGCGGGTTCAACTCTTTCAAGTAGCGTATACAAAAAGAAAAGCTTATGTTCAGATCTGACTGATCTATCTGATTAAATTTTGTTGTTTTATTGATGTCTGTCAATGAAGTCCTCTTAGATTTGAACGTAGAGTTGTTGTATAAGGAAATTGAGTCTGATTGATTGATTGATTAAGAAGGAAGGGTAATCCTTGTTGCTATCTGTTTTGAACTCTATAATATGACAGTAGATCATAAGAATTTCATTGATTGGTATAGTCTGTGGTTCAGAAGTTTATGATTCAGTATCTTTAGAGATATACGGAGGTTGGGTTAAACAAAGTAGTGTATACACATAGGTTGGGTTCAACCAAGTAGCGTATACACTCTAATGCATGATTTTTAAGGTTATAGCTGGTCCTGGATGATGATGCAAGGTTCTGGGTACAACACAATGTTCTAGTGTCAGTTTCTTGATTGTTCAAATTAATTGAATATTGGTTGATGCATTTTAAGTTTAAAAGCTTTGATGGGTCTAGTATGAAAATTGGATTTAATGAGGCCTTCATGTGTATTGTTGTGTACTAGGAGCATCCAGTCTGAAAAATTTATGAAACATGGTCCTTGGTGGAAGAGTGATGTTTTATGTAGGCTGGCACCTATGTACTAGTAAACATATTGGCTAGTACAAGAGCTAGGGGGTTGTAGCCCCCTTCTAGTAGAAGCTGGAAAACGAGAGAAGGTTGTAACCTTCTGTAGGTAGAAGCCTATGCCCTGGTATGAGTCTGCACTAGTACAAGATTGTAAACATATTTTCTTATTATTAAAAGAAGACAAAGATGACAACAGCAGGTGGTTTCTACCTACATTGGGTTTCCACCTTAAATCTTGGTGTTCATGTGTGTTTCTTATGTGTCATGCTTTATTATGCTTTTACTGTATTGTCTAATAAATCTTTGATATACTGGTTTAAGATCAACACATGATAAACTGTTTAAATCACAAGTTCTCTACATATACATTGGTTTCTTTAAGCACAATCGCGTGCACACACTAGTTCACTTCATTGATGTATTGTATATAAATCTATTTGGGAAATAAAATTATTGATCTGATAATATTGATTCACCCCCCCTCTCAGTATTATTTCCAACATATCTTTGGTGCTGAATTCAAACGATGTGCTCTTGTAGTATACTGGTGTCTTAGGATGTGGAATTTGAGCCTTAAGGAAGGTCATCTGCATTTTTCCTTGTTTTGTATAAAAAACCGACAAAAGTCTTCTCTCTGAATTGGAAGTTTACTTCCAAAACAAAGTGTAGGTGTTGTTCTTAAGAATTTCATTCTTAAGTTTGATCTCTCGGCACTTGTCAAAAACCCTTTTTTCCTTTTTTCCTTGGACATATTGCAAAGATAACTCTATTTCGTTTTGACCGTGTGATATTTAAGGTCCAATAGGAGATGTAACAAACTTTCTGCTTGTAGGTGGTGTTTCTCCAATTGTGATGGTAGCTTGATCTTCTATATCCTTTTCTACATCTTTCCTAGGAGTCATCTTAGCTCTTTTCATGTAACTAATTCTAAAATCCTTGGTCTCACTACCTGTTGTTGATGATCATCCATCTTCTCTCTATCTTTTATTTGTTTTCTCTTGAGGAGTGAGAGTCTATAAATTTGAAGTAGAAAACAATTGCTCCTCAGCTTCTTGTAATGTATTCTCTACACATTCTGTTTGGTTCACATATTTCTCTATCTCATTCCTTGGGGTATGGATATATGGAGTAGTTTTGTTTTCTACTCTCAGCTTAGAAATGATACCCCAAGGGTCATAAGACCATGTGAAACTCAAGCTAAATTTAATCTCTTTAAGGATTTTATCTGCTTCTTCTCCTACTGATCTAGTGTTGCATATGAAAGGGCCCACCTACGTCTTTATCTGAACCTGGGACTTCTTATTTGCCACCACAAAGTGAATATCATATGAATTTAGCATTTTTCTGATGTATTTAAGGGAAAAAATCCTCACAGGGCAATATTTTAGGAGTTTGTATGGTGCTAGCTCACATCCATAAACTATGATTTTTGTATAATTCTGGTATAAATACCAGTCTCGAGTCCTAGCGCGATTTGAAAAATGTAGAATCCTTTTGATGTCTTCAATAATTCTAGGTTGTGCTAAGCTATTTAGGATATTCATAGCTGGGTGAACAAACTCTTCAATGAATTATTTATAGGAGAATTGTTGCTTCTCTTTCATCACTAAAAAAGTTCAAAATATTACATGTTGTTGGTTTCCCTCCCCATCTAGCTTTTGCATGGAAAAACTAAACCTGTTTGCTTGATAATATAGAAACATATATACTAAAATTGAATTTTACTTAAACACTTGTTCTGTTGGAAATTTGAGAAACCGGTCATGGATGTTATTAGCTAGGAATTGACTGCAATTTAAAAAAATAGATGGTTTGCAATCTTTAGAAAAGATGGAAAGGAAGCCTAGAATGGGTTCTATTGAGCCTTGCAATAGGTATGTATTTACTCTTGATTACTATCTTTTTCCTCTTTTCTTATCCATTTTGTGCCATGATATAATAACATATTGATAGGATTTTGATAAGGAATGAATGAAACTTTAGTTGATATGATTTGACTGACCAAACTAACTCTCATTGTTTTTTATGTAGAAAAACAATAGATGGAACAAATTTTGTCCCAAAGTCGGAACAACAAATCCTAATTAAGGGAAATGAGACACGTCATGTGTTGTCAAACCAAGGAATGAATCAAGAAGATCAGTGCAAGATGAAAGAATTGTCTGAAGATATAATTTAGTTGTGAATCCCTCAGGATCTCCTGATCCTGAGGGATCACATTTATCTTTTTCCTTTTGGCTATAAAGGGGAAAACTGAAGAGGAATCTCTCATATTTTACTTCAATTGTAATTTTAATTTACAGAAGCATGATTTTGAAGAATGAGATTGTATTGTAATGATAGGTGACTTTGATGATTAATATATAACTTGTGTTGTTGTTCATTCAGATATTTTGAAGTAGCTAGGAAATATTCGCTGGTGGCTATGGCCCGGTATCTAGTGGATCTTACTATTGTTCCTTGTTTTATACCTTTTCTCTTTCCTACAAGTTTATTCTACTTTACAGCTTTGCAGTTGATTTATTTTTGTTAATTCAGATTTCTGGTATTCATTTCATTAATACGAAATCCTAGTTGGTTTTATTTATTCATGTCGTGGATTGAATTAGTTATCAGTTAAAGAATCATTTCTAGTTAATTAAATAATAGAGCATTATTGATTAAATTCTTTCCTTCTATCCAATATTTTAAGTCCCAATGAAAGAGCTCAATTAATGCTACAATGCTCTTGGTTGATTATCATTTGAATTGGTTGATTAAGTTTGAATTATGGTTTTGTTTGAGATTGAGTTATGATGCTTAGATGAATTATTTCCCTTAAAGTTACAAGATTGAGATTTATGATTGCATCCATTTACTCTTTTATTGAATTTAGTAACTTATTTTAAACCATTACTCGGAATTATAGTTTGCACACGTTGTGTACACTCTTGGAATAAAAAGACTTACCAAGGTTGATAATTAATGTTGGGCAGTTAGGAGCTTTAAAAGACACCTTTTAGCACCCAACATTTTGGCACCATTGCTAGGGAGAGTGTTGCCATTTTACAAAGAGTGATGTATGTTTGATGTTTGTTTGATGAGAGAGAATTGGGTATTAAAAATGGAAGGTAAGAATCTGTGTAATGAACAAGTAAAATGCTTTCTCCTTTGCCCACTTTCTAACAGAATTGTGTAGGAATTTAAAATAGAAATGAATGTTTGTATTTTTTGTATGAATGACTAAGAAGAAAAGACCAAAAAAAGATATAATTCCTCCCCCCAAACCTAAAAAATCTAAGGGAACGGTGACCCTTGGATGATCAACCTTTATTGATGAAATCATAAGAAAAGTTGAGTCTCAGTTATTAGTAGGACCCTGAACTATTACCACTAGACATCCTACTATTTCCCTTCAAGTGACAGGATCACCATCTGTAGATAACGCTGAGATTCATAGTAAGACTGAAGGGTCTAAACAAAGTTTTCAAGATATTGAAAATTCACAACCACACCCTTCACAAGAAGGGAATTCTTGCAACCTTCATGAAGGAGAAGGAGAAACAGGTAATCCTGAACTTAAATCATCAAAACCTAGATCTCCTGAAGTAGTGATTGAACAGAGGACACCCAGTGTTTTGGATCAAGGTATCGCTGTTAGAATCATTCCAACCTCTTTTGGACATCCTAGGAACAACTTTCAAGCTCTAGAGATCCTTGATGGATACTGGCATATTTTTGACCAAATGGCCAATAATTAGTGACAGCCCCAAACCTCTACCTTACAATACCCTATTGTGGACACAGCTATCAATGCTCCCATGAAAGCTATCCCATTACAAAATATTCCTACCTTTCATGGGCTAACTTCAGAAGATCCCTATGCATTCCTTTTCAAATTCGATATCCTATGTAGGGGTTACGATTACACCACTAACCCCCAGAAGTTGAAACTGTTCCCCCTACTCTGAAAGCGTAGCCTTGCGTTGGTTTATGGGACTTGGTGGAGTTACCATCAAATGACTGGGAACAGATGAAAACATCCTTCCTTAAAAAATACCAAGATTATTGCCAGACTAGAGAACTAAAAGATGAAATATTTCAAATGGTATCTAAGCCTAACGAGACTCTAGAAGAATATGTGGAGCGTTTCCATTATAATCTGCAAAGATCTCCTTATGAAAATATACCTGATAATGTTCTAAAAACCACAATGATTAAAGGTATGAAAGACGAATGGGTAGAAACACTGAATATAATGGGTAAGTTCAATATTTATCAAGAATATTATGATAATATTATATACTTGTGTATCATGTGTCCCAAGGGTAGTACAAGGTTGAAACCAACCGGTCGTAATGCGATCACTAGAGACAGCAAAGCCTCAGGAGGAAGCATTACAAGAGTCGAAATCGGAAATCTATTGGAAGATTTCAAGACTGATATTCAGGGGACCCTAACGACACAATTGGATATCATGCAAGCTAAACAAAAGCAGGCCAAAGCAGAACAGAAATTGGATATTTTCTGTCCCCGTTGCAGAAAGAAACATAGTCATAAAGAATGCCGACTAGATATGATACAAACATGTGCCATATGCACTAAGGAGCATGCCACAAAAAGTTGCCCATCACTCCTAGGATTAAAAGCAGTCTTCAAAGAAGTGGAACCAGTATATTTGTTGAACTAGCATCGTCAATGGCAAGCACGTCAAACATGTATGGCTACCGATCCATATTCATTCTTTCCTCCCTTGCAATATAATTATGAGCAATATTTAGGGGTAGCATGGTAGAACCAGCCACCTTTTTCTACTTGGCCACTTTAAGCATTTTCTATGCCACCATGGCCCAACCAGTAAAATCCAAACAATAATTGGCCAAATCCCTCTTACACTCCACCATTCTAGCAGAAAAGTCCCTATTCATCTTAATGGTCCGCTTCCACCTCACAAAATCAGAACTGGCAATCAAATTGGAAAAGATCCATGAACCAGCCTATGGTGAATGTTCCTCTATCTCAACCAACTTTACCAACACCTTACATGTTGCAGCATAATGTTAAATCTAATATACAACTGTAACTCACAACTCAACCCAACCCAAATCCTAACAATAGACCAATCCAGTCAGTACAAATCATTGAGGGTCTGGACCCTAAAACTAAGTTGAGAGAGTTTAACGAACTCATGTTAAGATTTGGATGCATAGTTGTTCTAGATGAGGATAAAAATCTGGAACCTAAAGAACTGCACCCAAATAAGCCTTTGATTGTAGATGATCAACAAACAAACCAAGGGGAAGATACAATCAAGCAGAAAAATCCCAAACAAATCATAACTACTTCCCCCCCATTCCCAGAAAGATTGATGATACCGCGCCCAATTGAATATCCCGACATTGATCTTCTGGGTGAACTCAAGAATATCTGTATAAAAATAACCCTCCTCTAGGCTATTCAAGACATTCCAATATATGCCAAAACTATTGAAGAATTGTGTATAAATAAGTCTATGAGGAAAACAAAAATAACCCCAACTGTCCATGTTGTCGGGACTTTGTCTAATTTATTACTAGGCAAAGAGGCACCTCTAAAATATGAAGACCCAGGAAACCCCATTATCATAGTACAGATAAATGACCACTCTTTTCCCAATGCTTTAGTTGATTTAGGGGCAACCATTAACATTCTAACAACAACAACTTGTGAAATGCCTGGCATCACAACCTTGGAACCAACAACTACCTTGTTGGAAGTTGCTGACCACTCAGTCATTAAGCTAGAAGGAACATTACTGGATGTGATGGTTTCTATAGACACTTGGGAATATCCAGCATATTTTTTTATTATTAACCCTAGGAACCAGCTAGGTGGACATCCCTTTATATTAGGAAGGCCTTGGCTAGCAACTATTGATGCTTATATCAGCTATCAAATAGGTAGTATGACCATAACCAGAGGGAATGATGTGAAGAATCTAGCGTTATACCCTATTGCTCAGCGAAGCCTAACCATTGTAAAAACTAGGAAGCAACCTATAAAAAATTTAACAGAAAATATTCAGTCACCATTGACTATGGAAGATGCCCTTGAATTTAAAAATCAAATAGAAGACTATGCCATTAATACTTTTATCAATCATCCTGCTACAATGTCTAGTTTGAAATGTCACATGATTAAAGTAGTCCTTGACAATGAAATTGAAGAAGATTCCCTGAGAGATATCAATGATCAACCAATACCAACAACCACTATCTATAATAGAAAACCTATCGAAATCGAGCTAGGGAAGATCTTTAACATTAACAGTGATCTGAGTGATGACCAGCAATAGAAACTTATTCAAGTCCTTAGGAAATATAAAGGTGCTTTTGCTTGGGATTACCCAGACATGAAAGGGATTGACCCTTAGCTATGCATGCACCACATCTACACTGAAAAATATGCAAGACCCATTCAACAACCTCAACATAGATTAAATCCTCACCTAAAGGATACTGTTAAAGAAGAACTTCAAAAACTATTAGATGTGAATTTTATCTATCCTATATCTGACAGTAAATGGGTTTATCCATTATTCCTGGTCCCCAAAAAGAATGGGAAATGGAGGATATGCATTGAATACAGATAACTCAACAAGGCAATGCAAAAATACCATTTTCCTCTTTCATTCATCGATCAGGTCCTAGATACACTAGTAGGGAAGAAATTCTTCTCTTTCCTGGATGGCTTCAGTGGCAACAACCAAATTCAGATTGCCTCTGAAGACCAGGATAAAACTACTTTTACCTACTTGTGGGGAATGTTTGCTTACAGGGTATTACCTTTTGGATTGTGCAACACACTTACTACATTCCAAAGAGCCATACTCAGTATTTTTGTAGACTTGATAAATGAAGGATTGGAAGTGTACATGGACAATTTCACACCCTATGGAGATGACTTTGAACAGGAATTATAGACATTGGAGAAAGTCCTGGAGCAATGTATTGCTACTAGGCTATGCTTAAGCCATGAGAAGTGCCATATTATGATGACAGAGGGCCTGATCCTGGGTCATTTCATTTCAGTAGCCAGAATTTAGGTAGATCTAGCAAAACTACAGATAATCCTCTTATTAGCTACTCCCCGCACTCAAATAGAGGTATGTATTTTTCTAGGATTTGTTGGATATTATCGTAGATTTATAAATAAATTTTCATAGATTGTTGTACCATTATATGCCTTAACAGGAAATATTGATTTTATATGGACTAACAAATGTGATATTTCCTTTACAGAGTTGGAACAACTACTATCAACAACACCAGTATTATGAGGGCTGAATTTGGATATACCATTCTATATTTCATCAGACGCGTCAGGTACAGCCATTGGAGTAGTTCTTGGCCAAGAAAAACACAAGAAACCCTACCCTATATATTACATTAGCAAAAAATTAACTCTTGCTGAGTTGAATTACATAGTAACAAAGAAAGAGTTTCTAGCTATTATTTGTGTTATTAACAAATTCAGACACTATATAACTGGATACCCTATATTTTTGCATACTGATCACTCTGCTATCAAATACTTAGCTAATAAACCCATTATGAATGGTAGAGTGACACATTGGTTACTACTTTTGCAGGAATTTGACATAACTCTAAAGGATCGACCAGGGAGGGAAAATCTTGTGACAGACTTCCTCTATTGAGTGCCAAGAACAGACGATGCAATGGAGGTAGAAGATCAGTTCCCAGATGAACACCTATTTTCTTTGGTCATAAAAACACCATGGTACGCAGATGTGGTGAATTACTTAGTAGTAGGAAAACTACCCAAACATCTGACACCTAGAGAAAGGAAATTACTAGTGCAGCTCAACACTCGGTTCTCCTGGATCGGAGGATAAATTTTTCACACAGGGGCTGATATGCACATTCGCAGGTGTATCAAGGAAGATGAAATTGATGATATCTTAAAATCCTCCCATGATGGACCTTGCGATGGACATTTTGTAGACTGCAAAACTAGACATAAAATTTTGCAAATGGGCTACTACTGGCCCATGATTTTTAAGGATGCTAAGAAATTTGGCTAAGCATGTGATAGTTTCCAAAAGATGGGCCGCCCTGGCCAATCTGATGAGATTCTCGTACATCCATAGCTGGTGGTAGAACCCTTTGAGTGATGGGTGTTAGATTTCATCAGGCCAATCAACCCATCATCCAATAAAAAATCATATATATTGGTTACAACAGAATACATGACTAAATGGGTGGAGGCAATAACGTTACCAAGAGCAACAGAGGAAACAATGATTAATTTTCTTTTCGAATGCTTTTTGTGATATGGCTTACCCAGAGAAATAATTACTGACGAGGGGCCACAATTTGCAGGCCACAAAATCACTGCTACACTGAAGAATCATCACATTATGCGTAGAATTACCTCTCCGTATCACCCGCAAGTGAACGGGTAGGTGGAGAGTACCAAAAAAGTAATTGAAACTATTCTAATGAAGATAGTCTCATCACACAGATGAGACTGGGCTACTCGATTGCCAGAGGCCTTGTGGGCATATTGCATGACTTGGAGGAACACTACTGGACACTTTCCATATTAGCTGGTATTTTGTAAGGAACCTATTTTCGCCATAGCATTTGAGATAAAAACACTAAGGATAGCCTAGGAAGTGGGACTGGATTTAATTGAAGCCCATATTAATAGACTACAACAAATAAATGAATTAGATGAAATTCAGCTATTGGCTCTACAACATACTGCACTCATTCAACAACAAAGAGCCAAATGGTATGATTCCTTGATTAAGAAAAAGACATTTCATGAGGGTGACTAGGCACTTCTTTACGATTCCAGGTCTCAAGACTTCCCTGGTAAACTGCAGACTAGGTGGTTAGGCCCTTATAAAATAAAAGAAGTGCATGACAATGGAAGTCTTATATTGGCCACCATTGATGGGTCTCGTTTTTCCTTTAAAGCAAATGGGCATCGGGTTCACCTCTACCAAAAACCACTTACAAGAGAATCTTTTTACCAGCAGATACGCGAGGAGTTGCAAAAGGCAATCCTTCAGCCGCTTCATTTTTGTAAAAAGTTACTTCTTTTTGTAAGAACTATAAATATGATTGCTAATTTGATTTTCTGCATTTTTTTCTCTATTTGTTTACTGTTCCAACTTTGGAACAATAGTTTCTTGTTTTTGTTGTTCCCACTTTGGAACAACATTTTTTTCATTTTTGTTGTTCCCACTTTGAAACTTCACTTTTTCGTTTTTGTTATTCCCACTTTGGAACAACACTTTTTCCTTTTTGTTGTTCCCACTTTGGAACAACACTTTTTCATTTTTGTTGTTCCCACTTTGGAACAACACTTTCTTTGTTTTTGCTGTTCCCACCTTGGAACAACACTTTTTTGTTTTTGTTGTTCCCACTTTGGAACATCACTTTTTTGTTTTTGTTGTTCCCACTTTGGAACAACACTTTTTCATTTTTTTTGTTCCCACTCCAGAACAACACTTTTTTGTTTTTTCTCTTCCCACTTTAGAACATCACTTTTTCGTTTTTGTTGTTTCCACTTCAGAACAACACTTTTTCTTTTTTGCTGTTTCTACTTTGGAACAACACTTTTTCGTTTTTGCTATTCCCACTTTGGAACAACACTTTTTTTGTTTTTGTTGTTTCTACTTTGGAACAACACTTTTTCATTTTTGCTATTCCCACTTTGGAACAACACTTTTTTTGTTTTTGTTGTTCCCACTTTGGAACAACACTTTTTCGTTTTTGTTGGTCCCACTTTGGAACATCACTTTTTCATTTTTGTTGTTTCCACTTTGGAACAACACTTTTTCATTTTTGTTGTTCCCACTTCAGAACAACACTTTTTCGTTTTTTGCTATTCCCACTTTGGAACAACACTTTTTCATTTTTGGTATTCCCACTTTGGAACAACACTTTTTCGTTTTTGTTGTTCCCACTTCGGAACAACACTTTTTTGTTTTTGTTGTTCCCACTTTGGAACAACACTTTTTTTTTTTGTTGTTCTGACTTCGGAACAACACTTTTTCGTTTTTTTTGTTCCCTCTTCGGAACAACACTTTTTCATTTTTGTTGTTCCCACTTTGGAACAACACCTCTTCATTTTTGCTATTCCCACTTCAGAACAACACTTTTTCGTTTTTGTTGTTCCCAGTTTGCAACAATACTTTTTTGTTTTTATTGTTCCCACTTTGGAACAACACTTTTTCATTTTTGTTGTTCCATCTTTGGAATAACAATTTTTGTGTGTTTGTTGTTCCAACTTTGGAACAACACTTTTTGTTGTTGTTGTTCAAACATTTGAACATCACATTTTTCTCATAGAGTGCTTTCCTATTTCCACTTTTGAACAGCTATTGTTCCTTCTTTGGAACAACATTTTTTCTTCTTGAAGTGGTGTGTTTTCTAAACAGCATCCTTTTCTTTGCATTATTTTGATGTTGAACAACACTTGCGAGATTATTCCTAGCTCATCTCAGCCCCATTTTTCTGATTCCCTTTCATGGCATGAAGTACACTACTTTTATGAGGACAAGAATTATGGATTCTATTGAAGAAAGTGAATACCCTTAAAGTTATGATCTTTAACAAGACAACTTCTTGATGATAGATTTTTTTTTTTAAGGGGGGACAATTATTTATATATTACTTTACTATATTGATTTCTATTGTATATGATTTTATTTACCATGCTGGTTCCACCCGTCCTAGTTATAATCCTCTCTGTCTATTGTAAATGAGATTATGGGTATATTTTTTTCTATTGACATGTTCAACTTCTTCCACCATCCCTGCTCTTAAGGAGTACTGAGCCTCCCTCTATTTATTATAAAAATGTGTAATAAAAACAAAATTTTACCTACAGATAGAGGATAGGGGGTCTCATTAAGAGCCAGCTTACCGTGTTCATAAGGATGTAGCAATTTGACATTCCCAGTATGGCCACCACACCAGGGTTATGATCCATTGGATGGCTAAAATATCCTTGGAACAGAAGGTCTCATCACGAGTCGGCCTGATCACTTTTGCTACTTCCTAGTGAATGGTAGTGTGGTCATATGGTTACCATGCCAACACATTGATCTCTTCTGTAGAAACAACAATGGAATTCTCCAACTATAAATTAAGGATCCTGGCTCATATGGGTTAAAAAGAAACTCTGTCGAGACTATGGACGCCTGCTAGCAACAGAAGGTCTTCTTATGGTATTGAAGTTCTATTTTCAACATCAATAATGATTATAATACCCTCTTCTTTTCTTTTTATCAGAGAGATTATTTCCCTAATTTCTCCTTACCTTGAACCTTTATGCATGAGTTAATGTTTTTAATCAATCATATTATTTTTAGTTGGAATATCGTCATGAAAGCATCTTTTTCTTGCTTATTGCTATCCTTTTCACTTACCACATAACCTATCATCAACCAAAGCATCTTGTCTCTCATCAATAACCATCATTACACACATCGCCTTCATTATATGCATACCTTTTACAGTCCTTTCATTAATTTACATACTCTGTCTCATTTACTTTCGTATCTTTCGCCCTTGTACGTTTATGTTAGAACAACATTTCCCCACCCATTCGGTTGTAGGCAACCTCTCATCTTGAAGGAGGGAGAGGACCTCCATTACACTCATGCATGCGTTGTAGTTGTTTTAATGGACTTCATAGGTTGATATGGTATTCCATGATCACGTGTCATGTGGAAAAATAATAGTCCTCGAATTAATTAATTCTCATAGAAATATCATTTAACATCGTAAAACGTAGCTGTTACAACTACTTGTTGTTCTATCTCTCTGTTATTGTTTGTTGTTGTGTTTCTCCACTGCACTAAGCCTTTGCAATAGTAGGAAGAACTCAAGCATTATGGGTGGAAAGATAGTGCGCCGAGAACCCTTAGTGCTAGAAGTATCTGACAAAGCCAGGGAAATTCTAGTTTGTGCAGGGTGGATATCATATTTCATAAGATTTTAGCCCCTTAGTGAGGAAATCACTATTGAGTTTCTACAACATCTGCAGAATGGGCAATCCCTCGTTAGAGGTAGAAGAATCATAGTATCAGATGCTTTAATAACTGAAGTATCTGGGTTGTCGATGGAAGGAACTATATAACCAAAAACACGTAATTTTGCAAGACGCTGTGGACATTTTCAAAGATGCAGGCGAGGAATTAACTAGGACAGGCAAGGGCATCCAACCATCTTCTCTGGCAGAACCATGGAGTGAGTTGGCAAGTGTTGTCTAGAGGCACATTACCTATGATGGACAATGAGAAGTGGTAATACCACCACAACTCAAACTCTTTGTTGTTTTAAAACTAAAGCTCACTATTAATCTGCCATCTTTCTTGAATTCATTGCTGCATGAAACCGCCGATAGAATAAGATGGGCTAGGCACCCTGAAACCATAGTTAGCCACCAAGGATTGGTTAGACTAATTGTTAGCCATAACCTTGTTCAACAAAACTCAACTTGGGATGGTCTCATAAAACCCCTAGAGGTTAGTCAAAACCCTGTAATGAAAAATTCCGCAATCTTGGAAATGAGCCAGGAGAGCCCTGTTCCGAAAAGGAAAAGGACTACCCACTCAAACATTGAAGCCCATAAGCACAGGCAGTCTGCAAGGTTAAATATAGCCCAAAGAATGTCTGTAAATCCATAGGATAACATAAAATAACTTACAGTGCCATCTAGACCAGTTAGTATACAGGACTCTAAGTTAGAACCAGAGGAACAATGCAATTATGAGCTAGAACTATAAGAAAAAGTTAATTCAGAGCCCAAGTTAGAGGAAGAACCTAAACAAGGAAAAAGGATGTCATTCAAAATCATAACCCTGGGAAGAGGTCAATTTAGAGCAAGCACCAAAGGAAGAGGATAGACCAGACTTACAGCAAGAATGGGCACAACACTTTGATGATGAACCGAAAATGAAGAAGGGCCTCCTCAAACATCAACCATGAGCCCCCAAAATCAAATTTTGTAGGATTTTGAGACAGGGATGGCTGAGGTCTTGGAAAATCTGGATGCATACATGTAGCCTGGAGGATCACTTGATCCTAACCTAATGGAAGCCCAATCCCTAGAGGATTCTGGGCATATAGAAATTCTGCCTTCTTCAGAGGCTACAAACCAGGAAAAGGATGCAGACATAGAAGTTATTCATGAATCCGACAACCAATGTAGTGACATAGTTCTATAGGAGCACAACCATGATAAACAACAAGAATCTTTAGATACAGAAACTATTAACAAGCCCGTTAGTCTAAAATATGCTCCTCAGAAGAGGTGAGTTGCTAGAAAAAAACTAAAAAAGCTGAGACAAAAATACCAAAAGCTTCAAAAGATAGTTAAAAGGCTACATCGGAAGATTAAAGGAATTGAAAACGATAAAGCCCAGAACACTACTCCTGAGTTAGTCATCGTGACTATGCAAATGGAAATATGTAAGGGTAGGGAAATAGAAACCCAAACCGAACTCATTCCTACTCAAACAATAGCCACCAAGGAAAATTTGCATGCAGACTTAGTGGATGCAGTTTTTCAGACAGAGGGTTGGTCCTCCCATGATAAGGAAGTACAGACCGAGGAAATATCCTATCATAGCATAGGCACTCAGACAGAAGAGCAAGCCAAGGATATCCTATCAAGCAAAGACCCTATTCTTCTAAAGTTATAGGAAGAGCTGACACAAGACCAACTTGCTTTAGAACAATGTGAATAGGAGACAGCTGCCCTGCAAAAATATGAGGAGTTGCAAAAGCAGTTTAGGGAATTAATCATAACTAAGAATGGGACTTTTGATAGATTTAGACAGGAAGAAGAAAAGATGAAGAAGGTGAAGACCAAGATGGACAGAGTCAAGAACCAGATAGACACCATTTTCTCGCTATATTCAGATGTCTTAACATGTAGGTCTCCTGTCGCAAATTATGCCCTGTTCTTATTAGAATGATACTTATTGTTAAGGATTAAAGCCATAAGAGCTTGCAAGCCAATCGAATTAAAGACAACTGAAGATTTTATAAGTTGCTATAAGGAACATGGGGCAAAAATCCAAAGGCTTCTTTGCAAATTTTATCTGCATAATTTCATATTAGGAGAAGAAGTGGATAAGAATCCCACTCCTTTTGTTGGAGATATTCAATTCCAGGCTTTTATCTCTTTTGTATTTAATCAACTTAAGGGGTTTAAGGCTTATAATTCGTTCCAAAGACAGGAACACGGGTTGGATCTCTAGGTAAGGAGTGAGCCTACTCACCCTTTACAACTATTTGCTAAACCTAAAAGGCTAATGACACAAGAAGGCGTGATTCAAACTTTAGGGCCCATACATAAGGAAATTGTACAGAAAGGAACAACATTTCCTCTCCATTCACAAAAGATCACTAACTGCATCCAAAATGATATGGATAGTCTCGACTAATAGTGTTAAGGAAAGAGAACCATTTAATTATGGGAATTTGAAAGGTGATGCGAGCCGGTTAATCATATATGGCAATCTTATCTTGAGGGAAGGGCCTTACTAGTTGGGATGTCGATTTACGTGTCCCATTATTTGGTATCATCCTGAAGGGTATCAGTCTGACTGTGAGTTACCAGAAGGGCACGAAAAGACAACCTTTGCAAATCTGGCACAACATCAGGGTCTCAGGCATGATAAAGAAACCTTTTTTCCAGCTTACTCCTTAACTACATTACAGAGGAACTATTCATTTTTCATGAGTACATCAAAAAAGGTAAGCAGGGGAGTATGTTGAGCCTTGCAATAGATATGTATTTACTCTTGATTGTTGTCTTTTTCCTCTTTCCTTATCCATTTTGTGCCATGATATAAAAACATATTGATAGGATTTTGATAAGGAATGAATGAAACTACTCTATATACGATTTGACTGACCAAACTAACTCTCATTGCTTTTTATGTAGAAAAAAAATAGATGGAATAGTTGATGTTCCAAAGTCAGAACAACAAAAGCTAATCAAGGGAAATGAGACACGTCGTATGCAGTCGAACCAAGGAACGAATCAAGAAGATCAATGCAAAATGAAACAATTGTCTGAAGATAGCATTTAGTTGTGAATCCCTCAGGATCTCCTGATCCTGAGGGATCACATTTATGTTTTTCCTTTTGACTATAAAGGGGAAAACTAAAGAGGGATATCTCGTCTTTTAATTCAATTGTAATTTTAATTTACAGAAGCGTGATTCTGAAGAACGATATTGTATTGCAATGACAAGTGACTTTGATGATTAATATATAACTTTCATTGTTATTCATTGAGATATTCTGAAGTAGCTAAGCAGTACTCACTGGTGGCTAGGGCCCGGTCTCTGGTGGATCTTATTGCTCTTGCTTGTTTTATACTTTTTCCATTTCCTGCAAGTTTATTCTGCTTTACATCTTTACAGTTGATTTATTTTCGTTAATTCAGATTTCTGGTATTCATTTCATTAATGCGTAATCCTAGTTGGTTTTATTTATTCATGTCGCAGATTGATTTATTTATCAGTTAAATAATCATTTGTGGTTAATTAAAGAATAGAGTGTTATTGATTAAATGCTTTCTTTCTATCCAGTAGTTTAAGTCCAGTTGAAAGAGCTCAGTTAATGCTATGGTGCTCTCAGTTGATTATCATTCAAATTGGTTGATTAAGATTGAATTATGGTTTTGTTTAAGATTGAGTTATGATGCTTAGATGAATTATTTCCCTTAAAGTTACAAGATTGAGATTTATGATTGCATCCATTTACTCTTGTATTGAATTTAATAACTTATTTTAAAGCATTACTCTCTAGAATTATAGCTTGCACATATTGTGTACACTCTTGGAATAAAAATACTTACCCAAGTTGATAATTAATGTGAGGCAATTAGGAGTTTTAAAAGACACATTTTAACACCCTACAGGTTCATCTACCGATTGATCAGAATAATAACCTAGAATGTAGGAAATTATGGTTATGATGTGTTTTTCTTGATTAGGGAAGATTGAGGAAGGGTATGGAGGATTCTTCTTTGGAAATTGGGAATTTCTTGGTAAGAAGATATAAAAAATCGTCGCTCTTGTGGAAAAATAAAACTTTTGATAGAGTTCGGTGAGGGCTTCTAAGGAAATTGGGGCATTGTTTTCCACTAGGGGAGCTAGCATCATTTGGTTTATAGATTGGGTAGTGATTGAAAAAAGGATCTCACCAGATGGGGTCATAATGGCTCTTTGGTCGGGAACATACCAGGTTTAGCATTTCTTGGTGAATTCAGGGGCATGGAAGGCTAGAGGGAAAATATAGTGAGGAAGATTGGCCTCCTAGAGTCTAGTTTCATCTGTTTTATCAACATGTTTATCCTCTAGCCAAGAATAAAGCTCCAAAAATTCACAGTTGCACTGCGTCTCATTGATCCTGTAATCCCTATTAGCTAATGGAATATGGTCTAAGCCTATAAACGGTGGGTTTAACGGATTGACATGGTTCTCCTAGTTATTGATCTTTGGAGGAATATTTGGATCATTGAATGATTAATGGTGATGGAAGGAAAAGCTTACTGGGAACAAATTTCAGGTTGTAGGTTGTCAGGGGAGGGGAGAGAGAATGCTAACAATTTTGATCTGGTTCAACAAATGTTTTGAAACTGGTCTCTTTGCAGAAAACCTGTGAATTATAGAGAATAAGTGAGTGAAAGGAACAATGATGATGATTCAGTGTTTTTAAAATGGGAGAGTGACAGGTTTTGTTGGAGGGTGGCACGAGATCGTTGAGGTTGAATGGTTTTTTTTTGGTCAAGTAAGAGTGGAGCCTTCTATTAGCTACAAAAAATATTACATATATTACATGTCTCTACAAGTGTAAAGACCAACAAGGGCTAACTCGATGAAGATTAACCTGAAAAAACTTGAAACCTTATGCCTTAGTCTTACATCTAAACCTCCACCCATTATCCAACCTGATGGCCATTCGATAAGACCTCCCATGATCCAATGGTGTTTAAAGAAATTGCTTCGGAGATATGCACGACCTTTACTAGCTTTATAGAGTCGAGGCTAAATAAACTGTCAATGTATAAAACTTCATGTCCATTCTTGGCCTTAACCTCCTCCCATTTGAAGCCTGATGTCGCTTCGATCTGGATCCTATAAGATCCTGCGGTCACGAACACTATTGCCTCAGCAACAAGCACCCCTTTTACACGGTTCACAGACCTAATGAAGATTATGAGCCATTGGTTTATTAATGTTCGGGTCCGGTCTGAGACTTAACCTTTGATTACTTTAGAACCCGTAATCCATACGATTAGGTCCTCGTTGATCTGACGGTCCTCTGCGATATCGGATTGGAAGCTTGCATGGTCTTTATCTTCTTTTATGGACCTGATGAAGATTATGAACTACTAATCTAAAATCTTTGGGTCCGCTTGATTAGTTAACCTTCGGTCACTTTCCCACCTGATATCCAGACAATGGAAAAGGCTATCAATATCTATGGTTGGCAACCTATTAAGAATCCTACTGTTTACCACGTTCCCCTTCCCTATAAAATGCTGTGTTTTACACATTTTTGAGGGATCAGTGGTTAAGAAAGACTTTCGCTTCCGCTCACTCTTGCTTCCATGGGTCTTCTTTCTTGTTCATTCCTGATAGTCTAGAAGTTCTCCATGTCTTTGGCTACCTGTGTTTGACAATCCTCATGCAATTTTTTGAAGGGTGTTGAATCCCAAGCATACTTGTTGTAACTTTCTTAGCATAACACTCCTTCATTCGCCAGACGATAAGTTAGCATGTTGTCTTTCCTTCGCACATGAACGAAGCTAACTGTTCTCAGGATTTGTTGGTGGGTATGAATGTGTTGAAAAACCTGCAAAAGACACTAATGTTTTGAAACTTTTCCTGGTGATTTTCCATTAAAAATATTCTTGACCACATTAATAATCAATTCAGAGTCTGCTTCAATGATGGCATTATTAAATTTGACTTGATCAGTATTTCCAGGAATTTCTCTAAGGCCATGAGCTCTACCATGTTATTAGTGGTAGTCCGCAAATGAATGTGAAAGATAACCTTAGTGCACCCTTGCTCTTCTCTGATGACCCCTCCAAAACCAACCATCTTTGGGTTACCTTTAGAGGCTCCATCTATATTGAATTTCAAGAAACCCTAAGGAGGAGGTTTCCAAATGTCTTTACTAGCATTTATCTGTCTCACACCCTTGTTTATGCTTAGGGGAACTATCGAATTGAGACCCAACTGCAGTAGTATGCGAGTGTCCTAGGTCAGAGTAGGGTCCTCAGGAGGTCTTCCTAAAAGGGCTCCAACAATGTCCTTGAGTTGTCTTAATATTTGCGCAATAATTTTCTGGGTTGATCCAGTTTTATTCTTGAAAATCTTGCCATTTTGTTCTTTCCATACATCCCAGATCAAGAAGCCTCGAACCAAAGTCCAAGATTTGTTGATGATTTCATTGCTTGAGAAGTCTTTTCTCCAATTCTTCAAGGTGTTGGCAATACTGAGTCTGTCCCTGTCAATCTTCCTGAAGATTGAGGCCACCCAATCCCACAAGGAAGAGGTAAAAGGGTAGAGGTTGAGTAAGTGTTCCATCATCTCCTCTTGTGAACCAGATAGATGGCATTTGGATTGGCCAACAAAACCCCTTTTTAGAATATTTTCGCAAGTTGGAATTTTCTTTTATTGAACCAACCACATAAACAACTTTATTTTCATCCAATACTGGTTCTACCAAAGGTCCTTCCATAACTTATCCAGGTTTTGATAATCAAACCCTAGGGCTATTTGTTTAGCTTCTTTGAGGTTAAAGTTACCTTTTGTGTTTCTTCCCCATCTCAGTTGGTCAGATGATGAGGATACCAAAATCTTCCTCTGTTCCAAGTCCCGAGCAATAGAGTCTGCCTGAGCTTTCAAGGGGCTCTCTCCATTATATCCCAGATCCTTCCATACTCTCCATTTACCATTGTTCCTTTCCTAATCCCAGAAGTCACTTACCATGCATAAGCCTTTTTTGTCAGTGTCATTCCTGAGAGCAATTACTTCTGCCCTAAACAAATTTGGTTCCTCCTGCTAGTTGTCCTCCTAGAATCTTTCCAGGTTCCCAGCTCAAATCTCCTAGAAGTTGTGTTGCTGGAAAATGGCTCTATTTTCCTAATCCAGATTCCAAATGTGGGAGCCCTTGATAAGCCCAGACATTCAAATATGATCCCTCTCCTACCAATTATTTGTGTATTTTTTATTCCAAATCTTGGTCTAAGGTGTTTCCAAATCCTTAAGCTACCTCCACCAAAGTTTAGCACCCGAAACTCTGCTGAGCGTTTCAGGTTCATGAAGCCCCAAACCACCATGGGCCTTAGGTTTGAGATCTTGTCCCAAGATACCAAAGCCCATTTCTGTTTCTCTTCCCCTTTGCCCAAAATAAAATCTCTTTGAATGTTCCTGATCTATTGCATAACTCCTTTAGGAGTAGAAAGAGTTGACATCATAAAAATGGGTATGGCGTGTAGGACAGCCTTTGTAAGCACAAGGCATCCTACCAAATTCAAAGATTTGCATGTCCATTTCTTGATCTTATCTCGTAGTTTGTTAATTACCAGCTCCCACACTCCCCTACTTAGAGGTTTGTCCGTAAGAAGGATTCCAATGTAATTAGAAGGTAATTGATCCCTTTGAAACCCTAGAATTCTGGTGAGGTTTCTTTGAATAGAAATGTTAGCATTAAAAAGTAAAACTTTTTATTTGTCAAGGCTTACCTCAGTAGCAGCAGCCATAGCAAAGTCATTCAATATTTTTTTTAAAGCTTCAACTTCCTTAATCATGGGAATGCCTTGCAGCATAGTGTCATCCACAAATTGTTGGTGAGTTGAAGCAGCTCCATTTATGGTCAGTTTCAGTCCCTAGATTCTTCCTTCAACACTTGCACTTTTTATTGCTCTACCTAGTCCTTCCATTATGAGCACAAAGAGGAAGAGGGAAAGTTGATCTCCTTGTTTGAGATCCCTAGAAGGCAGAAAGGGTCTCAAGAGCGAGCCATTAAGCAGGATTGAAAAGCTAGCCATGGATACTAGGGCCATAACCCATCTAATCTAGTTGTGGTCAAAACCATAAGCTCTTAACATTGCCCTGATGTAATACCAACTTAGCTTGTCATAAGCTTTCACTAGGTCAAGAGGTATAATCATATGAGCTTGCTTATTGATTTTAACAGAGTGTACCATCTCATGAGCTTGTATGATGTTATTGAGAATCTATCTTCCTTCCACATAACCAGTTTGCTTCTCTGAGACAAGAGTTGGAAGAAGTGGTTTGAGTTTGTTAGTGATCACTTTGGAAATAATATTGTACACCACATTACATAAAGCTATGGGTCTAAATCTATTCGGTGTTATAGCTTTTTCCTGCTTTGGAATCAAAGCTATGAAAGAGGCATTAAGAGCCTTCAAAACTGTTCTGGATCTTCTGGGGTCTTCCACTACATGAAGGATGTATTTTTTGACTTTTTTCCAGCATGCGTTTAAGAAGTCCACATTGAATCCATCCATGCCAGGAGCTTTCCCATTTTTCATCTCATTGATAACTTCACTGACCTCATCTTCAGACATTGGCTTGTCAAGATTGTGATTGTCTTACCTTGTTACAAGCTTGGGAATGTACTTTGTGAAATTTTTAATGAACCGTGATCTGTCTAAGAGAGGCTCCTTTGCAGTGCTAAGGAAGTGTTGTACTAGGATATATTCTAGTTCTTTGTGGGAGACAAGCTCTTTCCCTTGAAAATCTCTAAGTTTTGAAATTCTGTTATTTGACCTGTGATCCAAAGTTGATTTATGAAAAAACTTTGTGTTTTTCCCCCTTCTCTAATCCACTACGCTCTAGATTTCTGCTTCCAGAATATCTCCTCTTGGATGCACCTATCTTCCCATTCCTATTGAAGAGAGTCAACTTGATTTTTCCTTCCTTTGTAAAACCATCTATGATTATGATCTGATTAATCCCCTAGAGCTTCTGTTCAACTTATCTTTTGGCTTTAAAAATATTACCAAACTCTTTTTGTTCCAATCTTTGAGTCTGGATTTGATGTGTTTAAGTCTTTGTTGCAGCATAAACATTTTAGTGCCTTGAATGGGCAAATCTTCCATCCACCATATGTTAATATTACTGGTGAAGTCCGAGTGAGAGAGCCATAAATTTTCAAACCTAAAAGGTATGTTCCTTGGTGTACCTATAAATGTGGCTTCAAGTTGGATAGGTCAATGGTCCGAGCCTCCAAAGGGAAGGATTAGAGTTGTCATGTCAAGGCCTGTGAGAAGGAGGTCCTTTGAGATTAAGAATCTATCTAGTTTAGAGGTAACTTGAGAAGCCCCTCCTCTCTTATTGTTCCAGGGGAAAGTTCCATTTATTGTTTCAGCATCCACTAGTGTCATTTTATTTATGAAGTTTATGAAGGCAATGGAGAAACTACCTAGTGTTCTGGTGCCACCTTTCTTCTCTGTAAGAGATTTGATCATGTTGAAATCGCCTGTCAGAATCCATGGCATATCAGGATATCTCTCTCTTAGCTCCTCAAGGGAGGTGAGAAGCTTGAGTTTGTCTTCTAGTTTTTGAGGACCATAGAAATTTGTGATCATGTAAGTCTCCTTATCACCCAAAGGCTGAATCACCAATGATAGATAGTTCCTAGACACTTCCTCATCCAAGATTCCAAGTTTTTGGGGATCCCAAAGCGTAAGAATCCCTCCTGCCAAGTTATAAATCTTAACCTCTAGATACTCATACTTGCTTAACCATTTACTTTGTATTTCTCTAATCTTGTCAATTGAACACTTAGTTTCCTGACTAAAAACCTTATTTGGTTTTTCTTCTTTTATTCTACTGCTAAGATTTCTTTGTTTCCTTTTACTTCCTAGGCCCCTAATGTTCCAAGTTGTCAACTTCATTAAGAAAGGTTTGTAAAGGAGTAGCTCGTGAGATCTCTCATCTTACTTGAGTTAATCATGAGTTTCCCACATTCAGTCAGCAACTCATTCTATCTTTTGCTTCCTCTTTTCCTACGCATATTCTTAGAAGAGTGCCCTGTTGTTTCCTCCATTGTTTTCATCCCTCTATTCTCTTGGATGTCATGGTTTCTCTTGACTCCAGAGCCCTTTAATTGGTATATCTAGAGGAAGAGCTATTGAACCCTTTCAAACTCCTCCTTTGGCAGGGAGTCAACCCCTTTGGCAATACCCTGCTCCAGAGAATTTTCTAGATCTAAGTTCTCCCTCTCAAGAATCTCATGTAGTTCATGGTCCTCCATTCTTGCCTCACTTGGGGTCATCTCATGATCCCTATTGAGCTCCACAATGCTTGGTAGATCGTCCTTTTACTGGCTGTTCTCTAGTATATCCTCCATGCTATTATCCCTATCCTCTCATTGGTATTAGTCCCCGCTTCCTGGTTTGTCTCATTGTTTCCATCTTCTTCTTATAAGATTTTGAAATTGTTGTGGCTTGGTTTCCCATCCTCGTTGATTTTATTTTGGTACCGTTTTCCTCCTTTCCCTTTGCCCCTCACCTTAGTGAAACCATTAGAATATTTGCTTCTGGTGGTTTTCATGTTTCTCTCCAGTTTGTTTGATGGGCAGTCCTTGTATAGGTTCCGTGTTCATCGCATTTGCAGCATTTGAATGGGACATGTTCATAATCCATCACCTGTACCCATTCTTCATCATATACTTCTAAAATGATCTCGTCCGGAAGTGCCCTAGATAAGTCCATTTCCACACAGATACAGGTGAAAGAGGTGTATTTGCCTCTTAGATTTGCATCCAATATTTTTATAAAATGCCCTAGTTTATTACCGATAGCTTTTAAAGACTCTGATAGCCAATAATATAAAGGAAGGGAGTATAGTCTTATCCATAGCAATACTAAAGTGAACGTTTCTCGTTCTGGGACAAATTTCATCACCCATGGTCAAATGTGAAGGCCTGTAGTAGTGTAAAAATAGGGTCCTCCCTCGAACACTCTGTCTTTATCTTCTAATCTAGTGACCACCACCGTAAAGAAGCCCTTGGATAAAAGGTGAACATTTATTTCCCCCTTTGGTTTCCAGTGGTTCCTTTTCCATACGTGTAAGGCATTTTCCGTTGGCCAAATCCCAATAAATTTACATATAATTGCATGTTCCTCCATGTGTTCTATGTGCACATGTAGCAGTTGGTCACTTAAAATGACTTGAGGAATAATAGTCGACTTGGGTTTACAGACCCCTGTCATACTCATAGGTGCAGCTTTCTGACTGCTACCCTCTTTCCTTTTCTCCTTGCTATCTTCCTCATGATTTTCTTTCTGTTCATGAGGTTTGATATTTCATGTGTTAGTATCCTCAGTTATCACCTCTGGTGGTTTCTTGAAGCGATGTAGACCAGTTCCCTTACTTCTGTTCACGGCTATTTGACTGTAGGAGGGAGCAGAAATCCCTCCTCCACGACCTGCCATGACTACTAGTTGCCAAACCCTAACTCAAACCCTAGTTCAGATTGCACATCCCTCTCATCCTCCCTTGTCTTCCTTCAAACATACCTTATCAATATCTTGTTGCGGTTGAATGGTTACCTGGGAGGGAAGAATTAAATACTCAACGATAATTTTGCTGCGAAAACATTTAATTGCGAAAAGGACAGGAAACATGGTGAGATAGGAGTAGCATAGGTGTAGGGTAGGGACATGATAAAGGGATGAGGGTGAAAATGGTTTTTAGAGGGGATAAGAGGCAGTAAGTGGTATCAGCTACGGGGGGTGCAAAACACGGAGAGGAAGCTACGTAGTAATGGGACTCGGTGGACGAATACTACCTTTTTGGACCCCCCCGACAGTAAAGCTAGGATGGGGAGAGGGGGCCAAAAATAAATGAGTGTCATCAATCCTAAAGAGCAGAGAATCCCAATGCTTTGATTGCAGCCCCTTTTAACCATAAACGAAAAAATAGATTTTTGAGCATATGCGCCTCTTTGATAATGCTTGAAACTTAAGATAATACTTTTGATACAAATTTCATGAATTTGCATTATGTCTTTGTGCCTTTTTGCTTTTACAACGTCACTGAGACATAGGATAAAAGGGAAACATAAATATATTTATAAAACCAACTATTTTTGCATACCCTTTAACTAAGATAACATTTTTATTTTTCTAAATGGGTGCATTTAGACTGGAAAACACATAATTATTTTCTTTTATGGAAAATGAAAAACTACTTAAATCCTATCACTTATTTCTCCTATTGATTCAGATTAAACAGTTGAACAATGTCATTTTCTACCTAACTACTAGTTACCAAGATTAAATTGTTTGGAAAATCTTTATTCTCTAATCTAATTTACAGAAATTCAAACATGTTTAACCATGATTTTACTGTATGATTAAACAAATAATGTGTCATTGTGGAATTTTAAACAAGTTTCCCACAACCTTTATTTATCAATCATGAAGAGAACTATCTATCAGTAGTGCCATTTAGATTTGCAACACTTTCATTAATATTTTCTTCTTGTTTTTCTTTCTTTTGACGGGGTTCTATCTCTTATTCTTCTTTTTTTGTTTTGTTTATACCATCTTTTCATTTTTATTCTATTTTGTTTTTGAAATCATTTGCAAATTAACAATTATTTACAATATGAGATTTTTGAGATAAAATACTCAATCACCTTGAGATGCTATAAATTATAGGACCCTAATAGTGGCTCCAGCTTGAAATGTTACTCTCCATGTGAGGTGGCAAGAACATTTGATTAGTAGCCTTGAGTGTTCCATTTTAGCAATATCTACACCTGATTTCTTTTCTTATTGGAGTAATTATGATAACATAACAATCGAAGCTTAGGGCCCTCTCTGCGAGCTTCAACTTTTGTCAATAGGTCACCCAATCAAAATAATAAAAATAATGATATTCACAATGGTTTGATGCAAGAAAACATCTATTCGTAAGAGAAATAATGCTTCAGCATTCTGCCATTCACAGGTCCACCAGGCATTTCTATTCCATTTGGATGTTTGAGAAAAAATGCATTGTGTCCTCTGAAAGCATCAATGATATAAGGTCTTGTCCATAGATTATCAAATTTTCCATTCTTTCCTTTGTCCTCTCTTCTAGAAGTTGATTTTAAAACTTTATCACCCAAGTCAAAATCATCTGCTTTACTTCTTTTGTCAAAAATCCTTTTGATATTCTTTTGGATGAACTAAGATTTATTGTAGAATTCTTCCCTGGATTGTTGCAATTGAATAGCCTGATTAATCCTCCTCTGGATGTCATTAGGCCCAACCTACAATTCCTTAATTATATTCATAACTGGAACTCCTAAATAAGATGGAAAAAAAATATCCATCCCATAAACCAATTGGTATGTTGAGATGCCAATTGATTTCTTTGTTGTGAGTCTATCAGCCCAAAGTGCATTTATTAACTTGTTGTGCCATGACTTTTTGTTGTCTTCTAGAATTTTTTTAATAATTTTGACGAAACTCGTATTTGAGGATTCAGCCAAGCCATTACCCCGTGGGTAATAAGCAGTTGAATGTCCCAAAGTAATATGATATTTGTTGCAGAAATCTATCATTTTCTTAGATTTGAAAGCTGCAGCATTATCTGTAATGAGCGTTTTGGGACAACCAAATCTAGAAAGGATATTGGTTTCCAAAAATTTGATAATTACAACATCAGTAGTCAATATGGAAGGTGTGGCCTCAATCCATTTAGGGGATTTATCCAATGAAATCCAACTCCTATTGTGGGAAAGTACTTTTGACAGATATGAGTTTTAAAGGCAGAGGCAATAGTTTTCTTTTCCCCTCAAATATTTGGCATTTGTGGCAAGAGGGAAAAGGGTAGGCTAGTAGAAACCAACTCTAAGGGCCTTGTTAGTAGTGGTTTTCCAGTATAGATGTCTACTGCAATCACCTTCATGGAATTCCTGCATGGTTCTTTCTGCATCATCTTTCAATAGACACTTTAGTAAAATACGACCATCATATTTCCAATATAAAACATTATCTATAATGAAAAATTTTACTACTTTCAATTTTAGAAATCTAGCCTTTGTCTTAGTTAAAGCAGGAGGAGAATTTAAATTGAATAAAACAAAAATGAGGTCTGTATACTAGGGTGAGGTCATAAAAGCCTCATCTAATTGTGGAGTCACCTACTCCTCTTGATCATCTAGTGCAGCTACAAAGTTGATATCCAATGCATTAAATTTAGACTCAACCATCAATTTGGATAATTCTTGTCCTTTGATGAGCTTGGTGGACTTAATTTCTATGTTATACGTAATAATGATGGTAATCCATTTGCCTCTTTTACCATCTAGTCCAATTTGGGTTAAAATATCCTTGACCACATCATTTGGTACCTAAGAAATTATGTGAGAATGGAGGATATACACCATGAAATCTTTGATTTCTTTTATTAATGCAAAGGTTTGTTTTCCCATTATGTTATATTTTGATGCAACATCCCTTAAAGCCTTGCTAAAGAAAGCAATGGGCTATTCAAATCCATCATTGGTTTTCTGTAAAAGAACCGCTGCAACAATGTGTTTAGATGCAAATGAAAAGATTATAAAATCCTTGGTGAAATCTAGACAGATTAGGGTTGGTGCTTTTGTCAATGCTTGTTTAACTTGATTAATAATTTCCTAGCCTCAATGTTCCATCTTATTTCTGAATCTCTTTTTAGCATATTTGTTATGTTTTTGAGGAGTTCTGCAAGGTTGGGGATGAATCTCATTAGGAAGTTTATCGTGGCAATAAATGATTGAAGTTCCTTAATGTTTCTACGATGGTTGATTTTAAAAATGGCTTCAATACTTTTGGGATCAATTATAATACCTTCCTTAGAGATGATATGACTGAGAAGTTTTCCCTCTTCAAGGCCAAAAAGTGTTTTCTTAGGATTTAATGAAATTCCAAACCTTTTGCATTTCTCAAATACTCTTCTCAGATGTAACAAAGTTTCTTCACAAGTCTTGGAATAAACAATAATTTCATTTAAATATATCACAATAAACTTGCCAATTTCATCAGCAAAGGCACTATCCATTTCTCTTCGAAATATGGCTCCAACATTCATTAACCCAAAACACATGTTCACATACACGAAGGTACCCCATGGAGTAGTAAAAGTCATTTTATCTTGATCATTAGTGTGAACTAAAACCTGATTATAGCTTAAGAAACTGTCTAATAAAGAAATCCTATAAGTTCCAACTACCTTCTGTAAGATGTGATCCATTTTTGATAAAGGGTAGTTGTCCTTTAGGGAAACTTTATTAAGGTTTCTAAAATCTTTACATAATCTGATTTCACTTGTTTTCTTCCTAGTTGGTACTATATTGGAAACCCATTTAGAGTACCTAAGAGGGACTGTGATTTTAGAATCATATATTATTTTAATTTCTTTCTCAATTAGAGGCATCAGTACTGCATTTATTCTTCAAAGTTTTTGTTTAAATGGTTTCTGATACTCTTTAATTGGAATTTTATGTTTTATAATATCAGTATCATAAGTGTTTATATCTTCATAACACCAGGAAAAAAATCAATGAATTCTTTGAATAAAGCAATGTATTTTTGTTTTTCTGCAGTTGGTAGTGATTTGGACAATTTTATCATTTTAGGATATTTTTCACTACCTATGTTGCACTCTTCTATTGCTGCCCCTATGGGCTCAATCCTAGGCTTCTTAGCTACATCATTGAAATGAAATAATTGTTCCAGTGGAACTAAACCTATAGGTAAATTGTTATCCTTTAATTGAAATGTTTCAAACTCTTCTTTCTATGGATCTATCTCAAGCAATTCTAATTTACTTACAACTTTCTTTATATGTATATTTACATCTGAGTTATCTAACTTCCTTTCTACATTAATGTACAACTATTTGATTTTCTAATTCACACTCTAATTCTATACTATCATCTTCATATTCATCCTTAGATTGTAGAAAGTTTTCAATTTGATTATCATTGCCAAACACTTACCAATACTTCATATTATCTGGTACAATTGGTCGTTGTTTCACTTCCAATGTCTATTGTCGATTAGGGTGAGGCATTTTACAGGAGTTGGCTGAAAAATCCAGACTATTTGCAAGGATATTTTGATTTTTAGGAATTTCAGAAAAGTCATATTCCACAACAATCTCTTGAAAATCAAGCATAACATTTATGTGTGCTCTCAATATAGGGTGTTTGGCCAAATAATCTCCTTTAATTTGTTTTATGATTAACTCAACGTCCCCCTGAATGGATATTCTCTTGGCACCCAATTTTTTCAACAATTACAATCCTAATATAATAGATTCATACTCGACAATGTTGTTTGTACATTGAAAGTTGACCTTGTATTAATGACCTTCAGCATGATTGTTTCTTGTGTTTGCAACCCACACTCCCACTCCAAAACCATCTTTGCTACAAGAGGCATCAAATCTCATGTTCCAAAGAGGTTGATGAAGAGTGTTTTGTTCTACTACTTGTGTTTGATTTGCATCTATTTTAGAAATATCAATTTTTTCTTTGGTAACATGAGTGTTAATGTCTCCATCATTATAAAGAATGAAAGAGTCTAAATCTAAGTGGATAGAGTAAAGAGGATAGATGTGAGGCTTCTCTTGACTACTCACCATGAATTTCATCAAATTTTCCCTATATAATATTCTTTACTAACCAAAAATGGGTATGGTAGCAAAGACCATATCCATTTGTAGGGTCCCTTATAACTTTGCTCCCCTTGAGCATCACAACAACATGCCATACTTAGGGGGTATATCTACAACCACCGTGTCAATTACCAGACTTTTGGCCAAGATTTGAGCTAAAGTAACACACAGGTCTTTGATGAGACCCAGACATCTTACTTTGCTGGAATCAAAGAAATAAAAATCTTTATAAGGTCTAGTAATGTCAAGTCCTAGATTTTCCATAACAGCTTTAGGCATTAAATTTTGGGAATCACCTAAATCTAACATAGCATTATGGATGATCTTATCATGAATATTTAGGCTAAAATAGAATGGAGGAACACCCCCTTCATGAGGTTTTCCCTCAACTTCTGGCCCAAATAAGAGTTCAAGCTTGTCATCATTCAAATTAACAGAGTCTATATTTTCCCCTATGTTTAGAGCTTTCATAACTTGAGGTCTGTACATATGCTTGTTCATTAAATCTATTAGAGGAATGGGAATTTTTAGTTTTTCTAATTCATTCTCAATGTTTTTTTTCTCGGTAAAACTATTCTATTATATACAAAATCAAAGTAAAATTACAGTCAAACTCTCAAAAAGAACCAGCTGCCTGGCGGTAATGGCAGTGTGGAACAACAATGTTTGCAGTTTAAGAGGAAGAACCAGATCATTAGTCTTTCCCACACAGGGGCTAGAGGAATCAAAAGGACCATTCCCATGCAGGGGAGTTCAAAAACATTTTGACACAGAGCAGTATCAATCCATGTGTAAAAAACCAAACCCTGAACACAGAGAAATGCTCTATAGCATTGACACATTGACACAACAGCTTTGACACAATGACATAGCCAAAAAAATGGAATAGACAAAATCCCTCCTTTACAGGCCACGTAACCTAAGAAGGAGTCACAGTTAATCTTCAGGAACCTCCTCCACTATCCTACACCAGCCGTATTCCTCCATGTCCTGTGCGTGGACCTCCTCTGCTGTAGTCATGACAGGCTCCATCTTGACATCCTCCTTCTGGCTGGATGGTCTTTCTGTTACCTTCACGGAATCTGTAGAGGGTGTCTCCATAGCTCTCGTGGTATCAACTAGTGGTTTCATCTCCCTTTGAGTGCTAGATTCGCCCTCCTCTTTGGCCTCCTCAATGAAAAGCACCGAAACATGGGCCTTGATCTGGGGGTGGTTCAGAGAGCTATTGAAAGTGAAAACTGCTGAGCCAAAGGAGGGCGAGGAAGAGGACCCAGGAGAGCTGGCCTCCAGAAATTGGCTAGGCCTAAGAATACTTGCGCCTTCAGCGTGAGGGAAATGGCAGTGGCAATGGCAATGGTGGGAGGTCTCTGCATCGACTGAAGGGCGCGAGGACCCGCCATGGGTGGAGCCTCGACAGCTGAGCATTCGCTGTCGAGGCCGAACCATAATTACAGAGTTGGACAAAGCCGAATTGGATTTCAGAATACAGAGTGAATCAAACGCAGGTGGTGGAGTGGACCTAACAGACAGGTGAGGATCCTATAGGAGATTCATATACCAAACAGATGGATAGAGGCCGGGAATGACCTAAGAATTCGGAATTAAGGGAATGGCCTAAGAATTCGAACCAGGGCTCAACCCCAATAGTGCCAGAGGCAACGGTAGAACCCTGAGCCAAGCCTGAATTAACATGGTAAATCCATTGCTACAGCCGTTAATATTGCACCTGCCCTTACCTCGAAGCGCTCTTGCCATTACTATGGCATTCATGGGAGCTGAGGAGCCGAGCCCTGTTTCGCAGGTGGAGTTGAATGGAGTGTTAATGCTCCTTTGCTGCGGTCTTTTGTTTCTGAACCTATGCCATCGAGAATGTCCCTTCCCCCATGTGGACACAGCGCTTCTACACATGGCGGGCAGGTGGCCATCACTGCTCGCCCATCCCATCACTTTACTTACAACCTTAAGCACCCACATCCGGGGAATTCATTCTCAATGTTGAAAGATGTTTGAATCTTAATCTAGTTGGGAAAATTAAATTGATCAACAATTTCTTTCAATATAGGTCCTTTTGTTGACTTTTTGTTGGGATATTAGTTTGAGTATTTCTGGAAGTACTATCAATTGTCTTCGTGGCATGATTTTCTGATTTATTTTTTCCAGAATTATCAACAGTTTTCTTAGAAGAATTGTCTATGTTTTTCCTAGCATCAATGCTAGAGGATTTCTTAGCAAGATTCTCAAAGTTCTTACTATTGAGAGTGTATGAATTCTTTTGTCTCATAAGGTTATACTGCCTATGGAATTCCATAATAGTATTCTCAAAACCTTGTTTATATTGATCTGATTCTTCAGAGTCAAGTTCAGTTTGAGTTAGGAGGAAACATTCTTGCTACTCTTGAGTGATAAAAACAATTGTATCATCAGTTATTCCCATCATATTTATTTGACTGTCATCTAAATACTCAATAATATTACCCTTGTCATCAGTATAGTTTTCCTAAAAAGGAGGCCGAACTTGCTAGTATGGATCCTTTTGTTCTCATTGTTTGATTTGGGGGATATTCCTTCAGAAGTTTTGGTTCCTATTTTTGAGGAGCAGTTTGATTTTCCCTCATTTGAGCTTGATCATTTATATTTACTCTTTGCATCATATTTTCCACTACCCTCACTAGGCTATCAATTTTGTGATTAGAGGTAGAAGTGGAAGGCTATTCTTTAATGGTAATCCTGCGTGCAAATTCTAGTTTGGTACTATTGGCTAAGATGTTAGCTTCAACCTTTATAGCATTGGCTTTCATTTCTTCTAAAGTGGCAGGGTATCTCTTTCTAAGTTGATACTCCATCAAAACCATTAGGAAAAGCAATTAAATGTAGGGCAGGGGAGGGTTTGATGTTTGTAGGAATTGCATTGTAAACAATGTTAAACCATTCACAATATTTCTCCACAGTTTCATTGGGTTTCCTTTTAAGCCTTTTGTATTAATTCAGGAGTTGAAGAGGATTTTCTTGATTTCCCATCTAGCTATGAAAGTTTGATGGAATGCATCAAGGTTTCCTATACTTCCTGTAGGTAAAATCCTAAATCATTTTTTGACATCACCTCCTAAACTTTGAGAAAACAATCTCATCTTTACATCAGCCTCATCTAATTCTTGAAGGTCAAAAACATCATTCATTCTAGCTACATGTTGCTAAGCAGAATGAGAACTAGTTTTATCAAACGTTAGAATTTTGGATTGATAGTCTGCAAGCATAACATTTAGCTGGCCTGGTACCACCAAAGGTGGATACCTAACTACCATAGCTAATATGATAATTTGACTAGAAGATGGACCTGTGAAAGGTGTAGTTGTAGTAACTACAGGGATAGTATGAACAACATTTTGAGTTGTTATGGGTAAAAAAGTAGAGACTATAGAATAAGTAGGACTAGGGGTTGTATATTAAAATATTGGGAAGGCTAGGTGGACAAAGAAACAGTTGCAATTGTTAAAGCTAAAAATTCAACCGATTATTGAATATAAGCTTCTTTAATGGCTTGCTCCAAAACCGAGACTAGACCTTGTAATTTATCAAATTGTTGTAGGTATTCTAGATCAAGATCTAATTTAGGAGGCTGAGTTTGGGGTGTATGTGGTCACTGTAAAGCTTCATCAATGACAGTCTGATCTACAAAGCTCTCAGATTTTGTCCTAAACAAACTATGCTGGAAAGGCAAATCAAACATTATGCCTTGAATAGTTTCAAACTTCTCAGGAAGAGAGTTAGACCTAGACAAAGGACTACTCTCAGGAAGAGAGTTGAACCTAGACAAAGGACTGTTACTATTGTGGCTCTCTGTAAGACTTCTCTTTCTCACTAATTTGTCTGGATTATCTAAAAATTCAGCAGGGTTTGGATCTGGGTGTGCTCTAGTGAAAATTATTTTAGGAGCAAGATCTATTGAAAACTTATCACACAGCTAATAAAATTAAGATTAATAACACACTCAAATATATACAAAGATTACAACCTCAGATCATTTATTTCATTGTGATATAACTATTTTGATTTATTGAAATACTGTTTGATTATCAGGGAATAATTATTTTTAAATTTAAAAAGTATTCTTCCCCAACATGATCACCCCTATGTTGTTGTTCTGTGTTTTTGAGGTTGAGAGTGTAAACACATAGGGAAACATCAAAACCACTTTGGAAGCTGGGATCTAGCCCTGCCAGCTTCAAAGAGGGATCTCTTCGTAAAGTTTAGTTATGCTTGATGTGAATTTTATGCTAGTTATGGTTGTACTGATTGTTTTTTATTTTATTTCTTCATTAATTAAATTGTTATAATTCCATTGGGCTATGGAGTTTAAACATTAACTGGATATGCATCAAATTTTGAAGGAGTTTCATAGGGAAAGCTAGGTTGCACTAGTTGGATCTTTCAGAATTTTAAATGGATTATGAAACAAAAAAATGTAAGATTTACTACAAACTAACGAGCAATGAAGGATTCATTAATTTGACATCAATAGAAAACATATAAATCACTAACAGTGAGAATAGTGTATTCTGTATAACATATCATATTCGTCACAACTTCTATTATGTAATTAAGTTTTCTTAAAAATAATAAGAAAAGAAATAATGATTAAACAAATGAATAGAAGAAAAACTTCACCAATTTATACACCACATGAATCCTTTGAAAATTTCCTTGTATTATTGATGCTTCCAACAACTTGAAAATTACAATTCACAGAGGAAATTATATTTCAACAATCAACCCGTAATAATTCAAACAGTGAAGTGTTTATAAAAATAATAATTACAAAATGATTTACAAAAATTGTTGTCTCAACTGACAGTGTATTATTAGCATTATCCTAACCAATAAAATTGATATTTAGTAGAATCATAGGAAAGGTGGACATCTGCATGAAGAGGTGTCTTTGTTCTGGAGGATTTGGTTGTTGATTCAGCCTATAACTGTGTTGTGGTAGCTGACGTGTTGGTTGGTGTTCTTACTGCACTTGAGTTTCTTTTTAATCCAATAAATCACATAGTTGGTCCTACCTTTTTTCATCTGGAATGGTTAACTTAATTACCCTTCAGTAAATCTCATCAAACTTAGTATAGTTTGAAAATGTTGGCTTTACTGTGAATATATGTTTTACCTCATGCTAGATAAAGAAGTCATTTCTCATTGTTTCTAAGAATGCTCTAGCTGTCATGCTGTCTTTAATACCATTGAATTTAATACCACTTTTGGCCACTTCCTCCATCTTCATAACATAATATTCCTAAGTAATTAATTTGTCACTAATCACATATATGATGGGAAATCCTTTCTGATTTAATGCTTCAATCCTGTTGAATCATTTGTTCACTCCCAACTTGAGTGTTTCACATTTCTCCTCCAATTGATTAATGGGATTTCTTTTAGTCAAAACCTTCTTGACTTCCAAGATGGTGGCAGTCCTGTCACTAATTCCTAACTCTTCAAGCTCATACTTATTCTTTGAATTCAGGAATTTGATGATGTTAGAAGCTTTTGTAGGCATGTCTCCCAATTTTTCCCTTACTTCAACACTAGTTTCAATGGCCTTTTGTATCAGTTATTTCTGTTCAAAAATGATTTGGATGCATGGCTAAATCTCATTCATGGAGTCCAAAATACCCATCCAAATGGTTTCCTTAGCTTAGGCCAAGGTTTGACCAATTACTGTATCCTTCTCCACCCTGTTTAGCCTCTTTAACAACCTTTGTGACTTATGTACTCCAGCCAAGTGAGAAGCTTTAGTTCTGGCTTTTTGTTCTTGCAGAGCTTTGAGCTACCCATGTAACTTATTAATTTATTTTGACTATATTGACATATTTTCCAATGTCTTTGTCACCTATTCAACACTTTTAGCTTGATTTGAAGAAGTTGTTACAGTTGTTGTTCTTGTAGCTGGGACTTGAGTGATGGGTATAACATCCAAGGGCACTATGGCTACCCTTTCATGCTATTCTTTCTCTTTGATCATTTTCTCCATTTCTACCTCCATGTGTCTGACCTGAACATTCTGCTCTATGATTAACTTCATCATGCCAGCCTTCTGTGTCTCATTTCCTTCAATATCTTTAGTCAAGGGATCCTCTGTGGCTGGCAGTTTCAGTTGTTTTCTCAATGCTAGAATGTCAAGATTTTTCTTCTTGTTGATCTCCTCTACAACATTTATATCTTTAGGATAATATCCTATCATGAGTACCAAATCTTCCAAAGATTTGGTCCTATTTTCCTTTTCTAAAGAATATACCTTTTCCATTTTCAACTGGGATTGAATGTTTACATATGAAACTAGCAGCTTTAACAATGACATGGAATTATTAGTTAAGGTAGAGGAAATCATCTCACTAGTATGTTTATGCATCTCCATTTGATTAATGGGATGCATGTATTTGGTGATGAATTAAAATGCAGTGCTCTTGTTGTCTGTTGGTGTCTTAGGATGTGGAATTTGAGCCTCAAGGAAGGCCATCTGCATTTTTCCTTGTTCTATATAAAAAAATGATGAAAGTTTGCTCTCTGAACTGGAAGTCTGCATTCAAAACTGAGTCTAGGTGTTGTTCTTAAGAATTTCATTCTTAAGTTTGATCTCTCAATACCTATCAAGAACACTTTTTTCCTTTTCTCCTTAGATATCTTGTGAATATAGCTCTATTTCTTTTTGACAATGTGATATTGAAGGTCCAGTAGGAGATGTAACAAACTAGTTGCTTGTAGGTGGTGTTTCTCCAATTATGATGGTAGCTTGATCTTCTATCTCCTTTTCTACATCTATCCTGGGAATCATATTAGCTATTTTCCTGTAATTGATTTTGAAATCCTTGGCCTCACAACCTATTGTTGATGATGATCCCTCTTCTCTCTCTATTTTTCTTGTTTTCTCTTGAGGAATGGGAGTCTGTAAATTTGAAGTAGAAAACAATTGCTCCTTAACTTTTTGTAATGTATTCTCTGCCCATTCTAACTGTTTCACATATTTTTCTATCTCAGGCCTTAGGGTATGGATAGATGGAGTAGTTTTGTTTTCTACTCTCAGCTTAGAAATGATACCCCAAGGGTCATAAGACCATGTGAAACTTAGTATGAATTTAATCTCTTTAAGGATTTTATTTGCTTCTTCTCCTGTTGACCTGGTGTTGCATATGAAAGGGACCACTTGTGTCTTTATCCAAAACTTGGACTTCTTCTTTGCCACCACAAAGTGAATATCATCTGAATTTAGCATTTTTCTGATGTATTCAAGGGAAGAAATCCTCATAGGGAGGTACTTTGGGAGCTTGTATGGTGCTAACTCGCATCCATAAACTCTGATTTCTATATAATTCTAGTATAAATACTAGTCTCCAGTCTTGCCCTGATCTATCAAATGTAGAATCCTTTTGATGTATTCACTGATTCTGGGTTGTGCTGAGTTGCTTAGGATATTCATAGCTAGGAGAAAAAACTCTTAAATGAACTGTTTATAGGAGAATTCTTGTTGCTTTTTCATCACTAAAGAAGTCCGAAATATTAGAGGCTGTTGGTTTCCCTCCTCATCTACCTTCTGCATGGAAAAGCTAAACATGCCTGCTTGATAATATAGAAACATATAAACTAAAATTGAAGTTTACTTAAACACTTGTTCTGTTGGAAATTTAAGAAACTTCTCATGGATGTTATTGGCCAAGAATTGACTAAAATTAAACAAAATATATGGTTTTCTATCTATGGAAAAGATGGAAAGGAATCCTAGAATGGGTTCATCTACCCATTGATCAGAATAATAACCCAGAATGTAGGAAATTATGGTTATGATATGTTTATCTTGAACATGGAAGATTGAGGATGGGTATGGAGGAATCTTCTTTGGCAATTAGGCATTTTCTGGTAAAAAGATATAAAAAATCTTATCTCTAGTGGAAAAATCAAGCTTTTGATAGAGTTCGTGTTAAGCGGATAAATTGTTCTTGTGGACAAGACCGATCTCCCTAGTATCAATTGATATCTAGCAACAAGTAGGATAAGAAAATCTACTTTTCTCTAAACATATTTTGATTCATTAATAAAAACTAAGAGGTGTTTTAGACCCTACCTTAAGTCCAATGCTAGTTTGTGGGAGCCTTGCTCCAACAGCTTCAAAAAGTTTCCTTTTAATAACCTGCAAACACAAACAAGCACACATCAAAGAACACCTACATAGCTAACATAATAAATCATGTTCATCATAGTGATCAAGGAGTCTATGAAATAAACCATTAAACATAGTTTATTGAGAAAAATAAACTTGATTGTATTAACTTTGAGAAAGAAGAACTTTACAACCTTAGTGCCTTGATGTTGTACAAGCTCTTCCCAAGGTCCAGGCAGGAATCTCCTCTACTTTGACAAACCTCACTCTCTCACAAATGAGATCAAAAGGTATGTGATCTTCCCTCTCAAAAGCTCAATTAGGAAGACTAAGTTCCAGCAGCATATACCCTCAAAAATATTCAGCTTTCAACCTCCCAAGTAACCAGCCCAAAGCTGCATTTTATAGTGCAAGGGAAGGAGGTTACAGGTCCACCATTGAAGGGATAGAGTCCTCCTTCAAGGGGATAAGCTCCTCACATCAAGGGCTTAGCTCCTTAAGGAATGGGATGCATGCACCCTCAAGGATTGAACTTGCCAGTGCAAGATTCCCTCTAGAAGCTTCCA